>CM075013.1:23319874-23335706 GCA_037576675.1 Pangasius sanitwongsei | reverse complement strand
TCATCCACTTTAGGTGTCTTCCGTGGTCTTCCAGGCCTTTCAATGTTGTTGAGCTCACCAGTGCTTTCTTTCTTTTTTTTTTTAAGAATGTACACAACTGTTGATTTGGCCACACATAAGGTTTTTGCTCTCTCTCATAAATTTATGTTGTTTTTTCAGCCTAATAATGGCCTCCTTCATTTGCATTGAGATCTCCTTGGATGTCATATTGGTAGCTCCATTCGAACAGCTGCCAAATGCCAAATCAATATCTGACATCAACTCCAGACCTTTTATCTGCTTCATTTGTCTTCAGGTAACGAGGGAATGGACCGCACCTGGTCAATTAACTTCTTGCCAGTCAATTGTCCAAATACCTTTGAGCCCCTGAAAATGGAGGTAGTTTGCTTAAAATGGCTATGATTCCTAAATGGTAAATGCCATATGTTTGTGGAAACTCTTAAAATAAAGCTGAAAGATTGTTTTATTTCAAATCCATTGTGGTGGTGTATAAAGGCAAAATCACAAAAACTCTGTCATTGTCTATTTTTTTTAATTCATATTTCATATATGAAGTAGGCTTTAAAAAAGAGCACTGATTTGTAGTTTGTTTTAACAAACAGAAAGCAGGCTGCCTATGTGGTTATACAATGTTTGTAAATTCTTCACAAGCAGTATATAAAGCCAACATGATCTATCTTACAGAAAAAGGCAGTCATCATGTACGACTCCAGCTAGTGATTTGTTCTATTTTTCTGAATTAATGAATCAAGTTAAATCAGGACAAGAGTTCAGTTAGGCACAATCACATTTCACAGACAAAACAGCATGCTGTTGAAGTGAAAATGTTTTTGTTTGCATTAACAAATAATTAATTTTCCAATGGCCTCTTTATGGCAATCAGTCATTCATTCAGAAACCTAAAGTTGCACTTTAATGTTGGCTTGCTCACTAAGATATAGTGAAAGAAGAATGTCAATGATTTGCCTAATTATACCCAGCAAAATTTCTGCAGGCACATTCCTGTCTTTTACTTTTTACACATTCCAGTGTGTGCAAAAACAAAAAAACATGTTTATAGATGCAGCCCATTGCCTTGATGACCAGTTACCACGATTCAGGAATTTTAGATGCTTCTCCTGTGCTACAATGCTATCACAACCACAGAGAAGGCACATGGAATGTTAAATATTAAATATGTAAGAATTAACCCCTAAGACAGCTCACGGATGTTAAAAATTAAAGAATTCCTTATTCCTGCTCCCAATGATGACTGCCAAAAATCATCCAGTGTTCTGACTCTCCAAATTATTTTTAATTCCTTGAATGACTTTGTCATTAAGTTTTGTCTTGACTTACAATAATTGCAGAGCAAAAACACTTTAATTGAAAACAGCACTCGATAACCTATTTTTACATATAAAAGACCCAGCATTGTTTTGACCACAAAATTGCAAAGAACAGCATATGAAATGAAAAAAGGAAAAGAAAAAAAAGGAAAAAAAAAGCATAATCAAATGGAATATAAAAAGGTTACCGCTGGTAAGCAATATAAAACATTAGATAATATGTACAAGTTCTGGTTTTGGGGGGGGGGAAGCAAATATATTCACTATGTACAATAAATCTCGCTGTGTTCTCAGGGTACAATGGCAAGAGATTTAACCAATGCTTGAATGGCACTAAGAGGATCCACAATATTCTTCATCTTCTTTCTTTCAAGAACCCAGTCTGGTACAAATCTAGTAAAGATAAAAAAAAATTAATGCAGCTAATTAATTAAATGGTTCAAAAACACAAGGACAATAAGACAAATGAAGAACAAGAATAATGTTAGACACAATGTTAGACACAGTACAAGAGTACGTCATATTAGCTACAACATAAACAAACAAACAAACAAACAAACAAACAAACAAACAGGAGAAATTGGAATGTGAAAGCGAAAGCACGGCTTGGAAGGTAGTTCTGGCTGTAACATACATGCTATAGTAACAGTTCATACACAGATTGTATGGTGGATGCTTCACATAAACTAAGATTAATAAAAGGATTTTAAAAATGTGTTATTTAACAAAAGTAAACATTTTAATTTATTTTACACTTCTGGAAGTAGTTGCACGGGAAAGTGCAAGCGAGTGAGTGTGTGAGTGAAAGAAGGAGCTGGTGAGCGAACAACTGTATCATGGTTATAAGTGATAACGGGAACCAACTTGTCTCTTGGACGTTCCACAACATTAAATCTAACTATAAACGAGTAAAATGCACAACGTCTTTCATTAATAAATTAAACATTGTAATTGCTGGCAAACTGCTTTGGTATAAGCAGAATAACACACTCCAGACCATGCAGTTCTACAAAAACAGTGCACTTCCACATAACCTTACATCATGCCCCCATCAGTGACAAAAGGAAGTAATGAGATCACCAGATCTTTTAGTTAAATTTAATTTATGTAGAGTCCGTTTCTGATCTAAATTGCCATCTTATGATCCTCCCACTTTCTATCTTTTAAATGAAGTTTTGGGATGCACTGAATTTTCATTAAATGCATATTATTCACGGCACTGAAATGAAACCCACATGAAGAACATGTAAGCATCTTGCAGTAGCATTTTTCTACCAAAGGATTAATTCCAAAAGCAGATTCACATCCAGTAGCTTTAAGAAATTTATAAACATATATTTAAAAAAAAAAAAAAAAAAAAAAGGACTACACTCAAGCCTAAACAATGACATACCTCAGTACTGACTTAGACTTTTGAGGAGTGGCTTGGGGAAGGAAGCTTCCATTCAGTGAGACATTCATCCTTTGTTTGACTTTGGTTCTCTGGGCATCCATTTTGCATTTTTGAAGCATTAACTTATAGATCCTGCAAATGCGGTCTGAGGCCTTGGGGAGCTTTTTCACCCCCTAGATGAAATTAAACAAATGTATTGATATACCAGCAATAAAGGTGTAAATTAAAAATATGACTGATATCATGGCAACACCTACCAATGCCCGCTCTTCATCCTGTACCAAAATCACCAAAAGGAAGCACGCTTTGGTGAAGATGCTGCCCCCTTTGTCTGCAACCTTATCCCCAGCTTTCTCTCTGTACATCTGAAGCAGATCCAAGAGTGTTTCCACAGAGTCCTCCACATCATAAACAGCATCTATGGTTTTGTTGTACTATGGCAAAAAGCAAGGCATCAGATAATTAATAAAATGATAATGACCTTAGCTGACCATTTACAGTGTATTAAACTACATTATTATGAACACAAAGAAGAAGAAAAAAAAAGAAAGAAAGAAAGTAATCAGGCAGATAATTTCTTTTCCCATAAAGATGTGATCACATACTTTTGATAGATTGAGAAGAACTTGAATTGCTAACGTGATGATCTCCATTGAAGGCACACTCCGGTTGCAGCTCCTTATCAAGGTGAAGATGGTGTGTGTTGCTCCACTGTTCACAAGATGTTCGCAGCTCTCTGGCGAAAGTCTGGTTGCAGTTTCTTCAAATAAAATCAAAATCTTAGTTGAGACCCTTACTTTGAACAAATGTGCAAACAAAGTTTTGTACAGTAAAAATCTTACCCAAATGCTTTAAGGCAGTTAGAATATAGGCATAATTTTGATATCCAAGGAGGTAACTCAAGGCAGTTGTAGTCTTGTGACACAGCTTGTCTTCTTCCTTGGCCTCTCTGTTGACTTTCTGCAAGCGATGCCTGATGGAAATGACTTTGCTTGTGTCATGAAGCTTCCTTGAGCGATGACCTCTCCAGAGTGCCTTGAGATGCCATTAGGATATTATTAGGTCACAGATTTATACAACAGCATAGATAACTTCATCTATCAATATAAAGGAACCTCTATATTAGCCTTTATTCACTGAACACTATTTCCTCACACATATGTTGGTTCCTCATGTGGGTGAGATTATAGCTCTTTTTCCATGCCTACTTGGGGGGGGGGGGGCAAAAATGCTACATAATGGTGGAATTGCTACAAATTCCAGAGAAATTAAGTTTTAGCCCAGCTTAAGCTGCTGGACAGATGGCCTCACATTTATCTCAAGAATATTCTGGTATAATGTGGAGTTCATCGTTGTCTCAAAGTTTCCCAGGTCCTGTGCCTGCAAAACAAGCCCCTCCACCACTATGCTTTACAAGTGGTATGAGGTACCTGTGGCGATATGCTGTGTTTTGTTTTCGCCACATGTATCATTGTGCATGATGACCAAACATCTCCACCTTGGTCTCTTCAGTCCAAAGGATATTGTTCCAGAACCTTTGTGGTTTGTTCAGATGCAATTTTGCAAACCTAAGTCATGCTGCCATATTCTTTTGGAGAGAAGGAGCTTTTACCTAGCCACAATTCCATGATAGGCAGTCTTTTTCTGATTGTGCTGTCATTAACATTTAATGTGTTTAGAGGCCTGTAGGTCACATCATGTGGCTCTTGGGTTTTTCTTTACATCTCTGAGCATTAAATGGTGTGAACTTGGACTGACTTTGCTGGGACACCCACTCCTAGGAAGATTAGCAACTGTCTTGAAGGCTTTCCATTTGTAAACAATCCTTCTCACTGTAGAATTGTGAATTTCAAATCATTTGGAGATGGCCTTATAACCCTTCCCAGATTGAAAAGCAGCAAGACCTTCTCTGAGGTCATGGCTTATGTCCTTTCTTCTTGCGATATATGTATGTAGGCATGATGCAGACACACACCTGAGTGCTCCAGAACACCAAACTGCCAAAAGTTCTGTTTTTAGAGGGGTCACACTTCTTGATGTTTATCTAATCTTGTGCATCCCATTAGTAACACCTGGCTGCTAATTTCTCTTAATGATTATGGAACTATATATTGAAGACTACATATTGAAACCTTGTCATCTGAGAGTATTTGTTTGTTTATAGAAGTAAATGAGGACCAAATGTTATTTAGGCCCTAATAAATAACAACATAGAATTGAAGGAGGGTGTATTTTCTTTTCCCCATGACTGTATATATCCTAGCACTTTGCCAGGCTAGTTCTATTGCCAAACCAAGCCAATTTCCATGACAAAGGCTACTAAAGAGGTCCCCTTCTATTGATGGATGAAGCAAAGAGGGGCCGACAAAGTAAAGTGCATAGAACAAGATGAACTACAGTCACCTACACTCCTACGAAGTGACTAATACAGTTGGGTCACCTGATAAACTGGCCAAATGTTGTAGGAAATATCTATTAAACAACTGAGCAGCTGAGTGCATATTTACATGACAATTTTACCTGGAACTTTATGAGTCCATGTTGCAGTCTTTCTTTCCGGCATCTCAGAAGGAATCTTTTGGCAGCGTGTTGGATAAGAATGGCCGCTTGATTGCGACGATCAAGCCAAGCCTTCACTGCTTTCTGGACCATGATGATTTTCTGTCTTTGCTCAAGATATCGCTTTCTCTGAAGCCTGGCCAAGAACCAGTGCTAAAATAAGGTAAATATAGGAATTTGCATGAAAAAAAAATTATATTTATTATATTATATAAATTATTTAAATAAATCTTTATTATTTTTATTTATATATCTCCAATCTGTATAAAAGTAGAATCACACACACGGGAATTTGTAAGTGAAATTGCTAGTTGAAATTTTGTAATATAATGGGATATTGTCAGATATTTTTGATCAATAGTCCTAGTCAAGAGTATTGTAGGGTTAATAATTGTCAAAAATTATATGTGATCCCTAAAACAGCATCATAAGTTGAAGAACATCTTTTACTTATAGCAAGTAATAAGTAAAATGGGGGGAAGAAGAAGAAGAGGGGAAAAAAAAAAAAAAAAAAAAAAAAAAAAAAAGGATAAATGATAATGCCAGCTCATATAATTTTATATAGTAAGTAACTGACACCAACAATTTAGGTTAAATAGGGCTTTAGGCATTGAGAATTTCTAAAAGCCTCTGTTTTAAGACAGAACCAAATTTTAAAGTATCTATTTTGTTCTAATAACGTCCAAGTTAGCGAGGTGCTAACGGGCTCCACAAACAAATATTACATATGTGGACATAATTTAGTTTTAATGTTGCTGATGGTTAGCAATAAAATATATACTCCTCCTTATATACGCTGCAAACTCCTCAGCAGATTAAGTCTGTCATTAACTAACACACAAAACCAGTGATTAGCACCCCTGTGTGTCCTGTAGCATGTCTGGCTGTCATTCAACATAAGGTCACATTGATAATAGCTGTTTTTCTATAGAACATTTAAGGAGATATTATCTGAGCTTTATCTGTAGGATTTCCACCAATACTGATAATATATATATAATTATCAGTATTGGTGGGGGAAATAAATAAATAAATAAATAAATAAATAAATAGATAGATAAATAGAGAGAGAGAGAGAGAGAGAGAGAGAGAGAGAGAGAGAGAGAGAGAGAGACAGACATATAGATAAGCATACTTATTTCTTATGATTATGCACCATGAAACTGTGTGAGAAAGGAAAAACTGCTATTCCCACACCAGCTGAGGTTATTCAACTGGTGTTTAACTTCATAGTCTGTTTCCTAAGGGACTCCCACCCACAGTGAAATGCGAAATGATGCAAAACGACATACTGGGAGACTATGCGGCGACACCTTTCTGATCTAATTTCTGCCATTTTCATGGATAACATGAACATAAAACAGTGTCTTGCTCATCTCAGCATGGTATGTACAAAGCGATCAAACATGTACAAAGCAGTCAAACATGGAAAAAAATAATAATTACAAAGTACAGAAAACAGCACAACAATAAAGTCCATAATTCCAAATTCCAAGATGATGGAAATCACATTACAATCATGCTTCAACATTTTCTAAGAGTTATATTTTCACTTGTCCACACTACAAAACAAACCATTGGAGAGCAGATTCGAAATGAAGAGTTTTCCATGATTGAATTGTGACCTTGAGAGACACCTTGAGAGAAACCATACTCAAAAGAAAACCTGTCCTTATCTTGGTGACACAGAATAGTGCCGTTATAAAATCATTACATTTCAATTTCTACAATTCCACGTTAGCGTGGACTAGCCCTAAAGCAAAATTTAAAAAACATGGCTGCATCTCTTCTCTGCTTTTAAGCCAGCGCAGCAAGGCATTACAAACTTTTAAAACTGTAAAGCAAGATGTTCAATTCTACACTTGCATTGCAACAATGATTACAGGCAAAAATAAAGATAAACCAATATCAGATCAACTACACTAGTGAAGTTGAATACCTGGATATAAATGACTGAAGAGATCTGCCTCTTGGCTGCTGTCAGTGCCCAGTGAGCTCGCAGCACCCTCTGTATCCTCACTGCACATAAATGATGATAAGCAGCAGCAGCAAAACGATGCCGTCTTGCAGCTTCATTTGCCTAAAGAATTGAAACAGTAATTACACTGAAAGAAAAAACATTCATGCTGCAACCTTCAGTTCTTCAGTCACAGTTACTCAGTGTTTTTTCAGTGGCAGCTCTTCCATAGAAGCAGTGATGCAGAGCCCCACTATATATACTGAATATACACTCACTGTCCAATTTATTAGGAACACCTATACGCCTGCTTATTTATGCAGTTATCCAGTCAGCCAATCATGTGGCAGCAGCACGTTGCATAAAATCATGCAGATACAGGTCAAGAGCATGTTGATGTTTGTATAGTTATTACTGCATCTAATAGTCAAAAATGGTAACTGGAACAATTGCTATAAACCCAATTATCCAGTCACCAACCCAAATTGTCAGCTCATCGACTACTTGCTGTATGATCCACTCATTTAAGGTACGTTCAAGGTACGTTCACACATACAGCAACTCACAGCGATAAAGCAACCGGAGACTATTCAGTTCCAATGAGAGCTGGCGACTTCCAGCGACACAAGCGACAGCGACCGTTGCTGACTACATGCGAGCCTGTTCAGCGATGTGACAAAGTTAAGAAAAGTTTAACTTTCTCCAAATTTGGAGCAACTTGGTGCAGCAATTACCAGTGGGAATGATGACAGTTTTGTTTCGCAGACCCAGACAGTCTGGCGTCTGTAGCTTCACACATACAGTGATTTTATCGCTGCAAATCGCCAGTCACTGTACTATGAAGTCACCAGTAGGCGTTCCTACTACTGGTTGCCACAGTCAGTGGGTGATGAAACTACCATTCCACTTTTGACAACAAATCAGTTTTTTTACCACTAAAATTAAACATTCTGGACGGAGAGCATTTGTACATACAATTCACTGGTGTATACAGTATATGCGTTATATCATACGAGATGAAGGAGAGGCAGTGTGTGCTCTTTGAAATTGCGGCCATCTATCTGCAGCGAAAGAGCAAACGCCGGACTGTTTTTGCATAAAGTTAAACTTTTCTCAACTTTGTCGTGTCGCTGGACACACCCACATCTAGTCGCCAACAGCCGCTGTCGCTCGTGTCACCGGAAGTCGCCAGCGCTCATTGAAAATGAATGGTCTCTGGTCGCTTTGTCGCTGTGAGTCATTATATATGTGAATGTACCTTTAGTGCACACTGTTTAGTGACTTGTTATTCTCAGAGTGCAGCCGATCGCAGAGGCTCTGATATTTTCAAGTATGTTTCATTTTCTCAGTGATGACCCACGTAGTGTGAACTCCTTCACAATTAGTTGCAAGTACACCAATGAGAAACGCCCCATGAGAGTCCGAGAGGACGTCAGATTCATCTGCTCTCGTGCACTGCAGATCTCTGAATAGAGTTTATCTCCACCTATTTGTGTGGGAGGGAGAGGACAAAGGGCGAGGGCTTGTATAAAAACTTATTTGGCATGTCATACCCAAATGGAGGTTAGGAACAGCAAAAATGAACACATCACGACAATTCCTATTAATGCACAGTATAAAAATACCTGTGTTTCTTTTCATTATATGCATTTATATTATATCACTATACTGCCCGCATTTCCCCAACCAATATTTCTCTTTTTTTCTCTTCTTTTTGTTTCTCCAAAATAGGGACAGTCACATGCTAGACAACATTTTCGTGAGAAAGAGTGATTTGTGAATCAGGTGTGCTTTGCCGGTGATCTCTCCAGGTGAAAGATCTGGTAGCGTGTGCGTGCCTTCTCTGCGAGCAATCATGTAACACTAAACAACTGATTATAAGCAATTCAAGTCATGTAGTGTGAAAGTGTCATCAATTCTCAGATTATGAAAGTCTTGTAGTGTGCATTTTGCAAAATAGAGGCCCATTGGGAAAGGAATCCTGCAGTAGACAGTAGACCAAGACCTTATTTTATAGAAAATTATCCAAAGTAAATCTAAGAAATTTTTGCCCCCAACATCAAAGTGCAAGTTCAGACACTGTGTCTGTGATGTCTATTTCTTACCTAAATGTCTAAAGAACTTCCTTTTTTGGACATTACTGCAGTAACTGCCATTTACTTACTTACTGACTTAATGGCTAACTTACTGATTGTCCTTTCTATTACTTCTTGATTCACTGAAGGTAATATAGCTTATGAAGCTTATGCACTTAGGACTAAAACTGTCATTGTCAGACTCAAGACTAAATTAATTTCTTTATTATCCTCTTGTATTTTAGATTTTGGATCATGCAGATGTTTTTGCATCTCATTGAAAAAGTACTGGCCTAAAATAACGTGCCAGGAAAGATAAGTCTAGACTTGACCTGAATGCAGAATGTGTACAGATGAACTTTATACTGATCTGTTTGATCAACTCAACGTTTAACTACTTGGCTGTACATCCTGAAATAAGTGTACAGAGATGATGGCGCTCTTTTGTTGTCCAAAACAAATTACGAGCACTCTTCTAATCAATATGAGTACATGTATTGTCTAAGCAGATTTATCATTATTTACACATCCCTGACACAAACCCAATGCAAAGATCATTTGTCTCTTAGTAGGACACTGAATCTCCCACCATTACAAACTTAGTGTGACCATTTCTCGCCTGTATCAAAGACTTCTAATAGGCTATTGGGGGGGAATAATAATAATAATAATAATAATAATAATAATAATAATAATAATAATAATAATAATAAAAAAAAGATTTAGAAACATTTAATGATGATCTCACCCTAGCAGCTCTCCACAGGGCTTGCACAATAACAACCGATTTTCTGATTCTTAGAAATTCAGCTCGCTGTTTCCTAGCAATCAGAGTTTCCCTCCATCTTTGCTGAATTACACGGACACTGTGCTGGATTGCTTGAAACCTGAGGCAGAAAAAAAGCCCAGGATGTTACACAAAGCATAAAAAGAAAACATTCTAGCTCAGAACATGTCTTGTTAAGCTGAAACCTTGCATTACCTTAACCGATGAAACCTTGTTTGAAGACATCTATGGATGGTTGCAATGGCAGTTTGTTTTGAGACATAGGCACGTCTAGCCTGGCATCCTCTAAACCAAGCTTGAATTTTTAGTGCAGCTTGTCTCTGCATGTTAAGTTTTCTTGATCGGTAGGCACGGAATGCTGTCTGTGATAAACATACATTTTTGTCACACAAATACACAACCGTTTCATTTTTCTAGTTAATATCTGAAAATGTCTTACTTGTATCAGAAGTGCAGACTTCCTAAGTTTGAGGAACCATGCTCGCTCCCTCTGGCAGAGTTGATAGGCTCTGTAATGCTTCTGAATAACACACGCAGACTTCTTCCGTTGCTGAAACTTGCGCCTCTCAACCAATCCACGATAACAAGCCTGTCAGAGGAAATAAAGGGTAACTAAACAAATGCGCTGATCTTCATTAATGTGTTCAAATTTAAACTTAACTGAAACAGTCACCACTGCATTAACATCTACAGAAAGCAAAATGAATAATAAAAAAATAAAAAAAAAATTAAAAAAAATTAAAAAAAGAGCAAAGGCAGTAAGAAAAGGCCAACCTGAATCTTGACTGCACTTGCTCTCATTTTCTGGAATCTTCTGTATGCAATAAATCCACGCACTCGTGCTTGAAGGGCACTGATACAGTCCAGTGTCCTAAGATAGTGGTGTCTCTGTTCCAGTTTTGCTCTGTATGCCCTGTAGAATGTCTGTATTGTAACAGCAGCAGCCTGATATCTTAGATGACTTCTCCTGGCTGTACGCATCCTGTAATTAGCTTGTAGCTTTACAGCACATGAGCGCAACTTCATGTAGCGACTGCGGTGTAGATGCATGCGCAGTACAGACTGAATCTTGATAGCTGCTAGTCTGCTTTTTTCAAGTCGCCTTGTGAGCATTTGACGTAATGCGTTCTGCAATGTCAGTGTGGCTTTCTGAATTCTTCTGAACTTCTTTTGCTCTTCCTGGACCAGTCTACATGACCTGTACCACTGCTGTATTAAGAGTGCAGCCTTTTGCATCCTGGATTGTTGCACTCTGCGATAATGTTCCCTGTAAGCGCACTGAATGGTAACTGCTGCGGTTTTCGTCTTCATAAAGCGTCGCCTTTGGATAGACATCCTTACGTAGGACTGGATTGTCCTCACAGCTTTGATCCGTTTCACCAGTTCTCTTCCCTTTTTGCCTCTAAATGACTTCTGCAAGCACAAGGTGGCATCCTTTAAATGCTGGTATCTCTGCCTTTGTTGATACCCAAGCTTCCAAGCTTTGAATCTCTCCTGCAGAACTTTTGTGGCCCACTGCTGCCTTCTGAACATCAATCTTTGCTTGTGCATTTTTACTGCCGCCTGAATGACAGTGGCAGCGTTGTGCATTTTTATCATATTCTGTCGAACAGTGTGTCCTCTATAAGCTGCCTGAAGACGTATGGCACACTTTTTCAGTGCTAAATATTTCTCCCGGACTGCTTTAGTTTCAACGTAGGACCTGTAATGTCTCTGAATGAGAATAGTAGACAACCTTATCGCCTGATACTTGGTTTGCTCCCTGTGTCTTCTGAAAGCAGCCTGAATAATTGTAGATGCTTGATGTCGAAGAATCATTTCTTTCCGGACACTATGACCTCTGTAGTTGGCTTGAATGGTAATTGCAGCACAACGCAATCTCAGGAACTGCTCCCTCTGACTTTGAGCTGCAAGTACAGATCGGAATCTTTGCTGAATAGCAACGACAGCATATTTCATACACAAATATCGTGTCCGAGCACAATGAGCCCTGTAAGCACTCTGTATGACGATACAAGCCTGGTGCTTTTGGGTCAGAGCTTGTCTGGCCTTCATACCACGGAATGCTGCCTGTAAAACAACAGCAGCCCTCTTCTTCTTGAAGGACTCAATGGCTTGTTTTCTCATTTTATTGGCACGGTAGCGTCGCTGAACAATTCCTGATGCCCAGAGTAGCCTCTGGTAGTACTTTTGGTTTATATGCTTCCTGACATGGGACTGAATGGTTATTGCAGCTTTATGTTTTACTTGCATCTGCTGCCGGACCTTCATTCCTCTGTAACCTGCCTGAATTGCAAGCACAGCATTATACTTCTCGAGGTAAGCTCTCCGCTGTTGTCTTGAAGCCAAAACGGCCCGATATTTTTGTTGGCAAAGCTTGACTGCTGCTCTGATGGACAAGAAACGCTTCCTTCCTTTGTAAAGCAGATACTGTCTCTGGATGAGGATGGCAGCAATTCTCATGGCTTGGAAGGGCATCCTTACTCTGTACATTTTGTAGCTTGCCTGTATCACTGTGGCTGCTCTGTGTCTCTTTTGGATCTCTCTCCTCACCCTCATTCCTCTGTATGCAGCCTGCAATGTGATGGCTGCTTTTTGCATTGCACAGTACTGCTCACGCTGCCTGCTTGCAAGAAGATTGGCTCGGTATCTCCTCTGCACGAGGACCGTTGCCCATTTGAGGGCCTGATATTCTTTGTGTTGCTTGTGCATTCTATATTTCCTTTGAATAACCTTTGCAGCCACTTGCATCTCGGAGATCCATTTTCTCAACTTCATGCCACGATATGCTGACTGAATACACAGCGCTGCTTCTTTCATGGCAATATACTGCTTTTCAACAATGTTCCTTTTCTTGTTGGCACGAAACTGCCTCTGGATGATGGATGCTGCCCATTTTTGTCTCCTATACTCCACCAACTGCAGGTGTCCACGAACACATGCCTGAATTACTGTTGCCGCTTGGTGCATGTTCTTAAGATTTCTGCGAACTTTCATTCCTCTGAATGCTGACTGTATAGTCACAGTTGCAGTTTTTATTCTCAGATAAGAAGCACAAGTCTTCCTGCCCAAGACATATGCTCTGTAATGCCGCTGTATGATGGTAGCAGCGCATTTGACGGCAATGTAGCAGACTTGTGCCTTATACATTCTGAAATGGGCTTGGATAACTGTAGCAGCGTGATGCCTTTTTTTCAGTTCTCTTCTCACTTTGCAGCCTCGACATATGGCCTGGAGATTTATAGTCGATTTTTTTAGTTGAATGTAATGTTGCCTCTCCAGTCGTCCAAGTACATATGCCCGGTAATGTTGCTGAAGGACAATGGCAGCACCTTTTTGAGCAAGAAAGTTCTTCCGACCAATGAAAGCTCTCACAGCTGACTGAATTAGAGTAGCGGCTTTGCTTTTTTTGGCCATGTCTTGCCTTACTCTCATGCCACGATATGCACTCTGAAGAACTATTACGGCTTTTTTCACGGCAAGAAATTCAGATCGCTTTTCCTTCGTCATCTTACAATACTTGTATTGTTTTTGAATGACTAAAGCAGCCTGCTTTAATGCCATAAACTTTGTCTGCACCACATGTCTACGAAAATGTGACTGGATCACTGTGGCATATTGATGGAGCTGGTTGATTCGCTGCCTCTCAGCTTTGCCTCTCCATGATGCCTGAATTTTTATTGCTGCACACTTCAGAGACAGGTACTTACTTCTTAACTGCTCTCCAACTCTTTTCGCCCTGTACTTCCTTTGGACTATAACCACAGATTTTTTCAAAGACAAGAAAGACCTTTGAGCCACAAATCTTCTGTAAGCAGTTTGGATCAAAAGAGCAGCTTGGTGTCTCTTTGATATTTCTCTTCTGGTCTTCCATCTTCTGAATGCTGCTTGAAGCCTTACAGCTGCAGATTTAATCTCTTCAAAATGCTTCTGCTCTCTCTTCCTTAATAAGCAGGCCTTATACCACATCTGGATAAAAACTGCAGCTTGCCTCATCTCACCTACATGTTTTCGGACAAGGAAGGCCCTGAAAACGCTCTGGATGACAACAGCAGATTGATGGTGCTTCTTCAGGGTTTGAAACTTGCGCCTCTGTTGGTTACCCCTGAACCACGCTTGAATAAATACAGCCTTGGATTTCTTGGTCAGATATTGTTTTCGACATTGTTGCATTCTGTACCATGCCTGGATCTTAACAGCAGCAGAATTTCTCAGAGTCATTTTTCTTGCGTGCCATATTCGGAAAGCTGTCTGGATGACGTTTGCAGCGTGATTCTTCTTGATCCTCCATTCTCTGTACGTTTTCTGTACAAGGCAAACCAGTCGAATTACATTAGATGAAAAATATTCTGAAGATATTTTAATTTATAAGATATATGCCATAATGGACCATATTAAGTAATAGACCACATTTATGATAAAATCGTAAATGCTACCTATGATTTTACCTGCAGAGACAGACGAACTGTAATTATCCTAGAAGACTAGAACCACCTGCCACAAGTTCCTTAGAAAAATTACCCAAGAGAAGTTCTGCAGGTTAACGGAAAGCCGAATTACGATTTGATTTCTTTTTACCAATTGTTGTTTTACTGTTTACTACTCAGTATAGTAAACGTGTTTTTTTGAAGGCATCTTTGTTTTACAGAATTTCTTTAGAAGTACCTAAGCCTATTCATAGTACTATGTATGCATGCACATCAGCTTTGTCACCATAAAAACTATTCCTGGCTATTTTACAGCTTTATTAATGTAAGCTAAAGAGTTATTGGATCTTTAATTGATTTTGATTTAAGTTGAGAGCAGCTCGAAATGTAAGGACAGTTGGTTGCATGAGAGAAAAAGTCAAATAATCAGTGAATTGAAATCCTTTTAATTTGCTTCAGTCAGAAAACAACTGGTATGCTAATAGATGTTTACTACACAATTGAATAACATTTTCATTTTATTATACAAGATTTTTTTTTTTTTTTTTTTTTTACTACAGTTAATATCATACCTGGATTAAGACTGCAGCTCTTTCTTGCATAGCAAAGTATTTTGCTTCCCTTATTCTTCTTAACTCTTCTCGGGCCGAGTGACCTCTCCAGATGGCCTGAATGACAGTGGCAGCCATGTTCTGTCTGTTCTGCCTTTTCTTCTGAATGAAGCAACGCACGAGGGCCTGGATTTTTTTTGCAGCCTGGTTCCTGAGCTGTTTATAGAAAATGTGTTAGAGAAATATTTGGATGTCAAACAATACAGTGTAAAGGTGTTTGGTCATGTACATTACCTGATTAATCCGCATGTCTCTGTGCAGCTTATACCTCCTCCATGCACTCTGGATAACTCTGGCAGCTCTAGTCTCGTTCCGGAGATCCAAAAGTCGAGTGCAGAGGAAGGACAGGTAACACGTAACCACCTTAGCAAGAACAAACCTCATGTCATGTACAGGCCATGCTGATTATAACCACAAACCATTCTGCTCTAGTATTACAAAAGTATAAGTATAGGGTTGCTCACTTTAAAAATCTACATGGTTTCATGGTAAAAAAAAAAAAAAAAAAGAAAGAAAGAAAATTATTGAAAATAAATGCAATCTCCTAATTGTCCTTCTTTCTTAGAATGATATTTTTGAGAATGCCTTTTTCATAAAACAAAAGAGTATAAAGACAGAGTGGATTTTTGTTTATATGATATATATATATATATATAAACACACACACACACACACACACACACACACACACACAC
>CM075013.1:23291843-23319774 GCA_037576675.1 Pangasius sanitwongsei | reverse complement strand
AGGCCAAGTGATTAGGACACCTGATTCTGATCATTTGGATGGGTGACCGAATACTTTTGGTAATATAGTGTATATGCGCACACTAAGAGGTAGCAATGTAACATGTTTACAACAGTAGAGTTTGAAACATAGCCAAAGCATTTTCAGTGGAGACAGAGGTGCTACAGTGTGATTTAGTGAGAGTCCAGACAGAAGGGGTTGCAATTTTCTTGGGGGATTCGCATTTGGATACAAAAGGGGTGAGAACCACTAGAGTAAGAAACAGGTAGACAGTAATATAAAAAATGCATTTTTATTGTTATTTTGAAAAAGTCAATAGCGGGGTAAACTGTCAGATCATTTACTGTGACTAACCGTGAACCGTCACACCATAACAATCCTACCACTCATGTATTATAGTAATACTTCTATTGTACTTTAAACTATACCTTTTCATTTGGGATTGTGTTAGACATGTCCTCTGGAGTGATCATGGCAGGAACACCTCCAAGGTAAGACACGGCTAAGTTCACGAGCTGAAAATTTCTTCGCTCGTTCTCAAGAAGCTTTTTGAAATCCACTGTTGGTGACACTGAACCTGAGAGGGAAATAATTCTTAAAAACAAGTCCTTAAAGACATTCCATTTGTTAATCAGAGTTGAACACAGCATAATGAAGCAATAGTGGTACAACAGCATGATTGTGACGCTGCTTTTATACAACAATTTTATAAACAAGAAATAAAAATTACTTGCATCGTGTGTGTAAAAATACATATACATACATACATACATACATACATATACATACATACATATACATATATATATATATATATATATATATTCAAATTTTCTTCAATTGCACAGTAAAGGGGGGAAAAGATCTGATGATTTATCTTAGTGTCTTTCTTTTACTTCACAAAAACCTGCCATTTTAACAGGGGTGTGTGTGTGTGTGTGTGTGTGTGTGTGTGTGTGTGTAAAAATCCAGTGACAAATAGTTGATAAAATGATACCTTTCTGCTCCAAGGAGTCAAAGGAATAGTCAGAGTCACTTGAGGAGTTATTCAGTTCCAGTCTGGAATGAAGGTCACACTCGATAGTTTGTGTTGTTTCCTGCTGAATGTCCTCAGCTTGCATGTGGTTTGGATGGTAGTGATGAATAAGATAGCAGAGGATTCTACCATCAGAGAATGACACTGTAAAGTTTTCAGCCTGGAAAGAGAAATGTGATGCTACTGAAATCAAACCCAGGTGGGGGAATTATTTTCCATTAATAATATCAATAGACACAGTGTTCATTAGTCACTTCTGGCAGCTTAAACAGCAGGAAAACAAAAATCGGGCATTTTGACGATATATGAATCCTTGTATATAAAAGCATGACCACCCACCTTCAATCTGTAGAAGCAACACACTGCATTGACCCAATCCAACAACAAAGTCAGTTTCTCACTGGGCTGTTCAAGTGTCGTCTTTTCTTTTACACTCTTTAAAACATATTTATCATCCCTTAAAGAACGCAATTTCTGTTTTGTGCTCCAGGTTTTCTTGAGGAAGCTGATTTCTTCTTTGAGTTGCTCCACATCAAGCAAAATCTCAACCTAAATAAATAAATAAATAAATAAATAAATATTACTAGCAGCATTGGTTTCAGAGTTTACTGCAAGCAAAAACTAACAGGTTAATACAGTGGCATAAAACACTGATTCACTATATAGATTCAGTCTCTAAATAATCACCTCTATATAGATGTGTTAATATAATCATTTAAAAAACAACAAAAAAAAAAAAAAAAAAAACGTGATCTTACTGAGGTTATTTTATATGAATTTACAATCTGACAATGTAGAAGTACACGACAAACAACAATACCTGAAAGGAAAAGATTATTCTCCATAGGAGGTTAAGTGTCTTCTCTCTGTGCCCATCTACTATGTCTCTGGGGTCAATGACATTTCCTAGAGAGATTAAAACATGCAACTAAGAGGTGATAATCGCTGCTAGAAAAGTTTTATTTAATGCCAGAAGGACTGATACAAATTTCAGCCTTCACATGTTTAGAGCATGCACGAGTAATAAATCAAAGTACCATGGTCATCTCTCAAGTCAACCCCTTTCTCTCTGAGCACCTGCAGTGCGACGTCAACATTGTGCACCTTCTGAAGGCGACTAATCGCAGGCATCCGCAGCTTACTCGACAGGGACCAGTCTTGGGTGAAGACCTCCATGATGCGCCTGAGACAAATTCAAACAAGAGTCGTGATTAATTACTAAAATAAACATTAAAATACATTATTGGGAACTGAATTTCTTTTCAGAAAATAATTACAACTTTGAATTAACAACTGCAGAGTTCATAGTACATCCTACTGCAAGCTGCAAATGCTATGGAAGCATGTCTAAATAAAAAAAAGGAAAAAACAAAGGAAACGCAGCTCTGCCTAAACGTACACCAGGCGAATGCCACATCTTAGATCAGTGGCAAGATTCTGCACAGCAAAGTTGAACTCATCCAGGGGGGTCTGGACGTGGGACACAGCGAGACCTAAAAGGCCAAGGTGGCGTGGAAGGATTCCCTCCCCGCTGAGGAAGTCTCGTGAAAAAGCTAGCAGTAGATCTTTACTTGTCTAAGAGCAAAACACAAAAGGAAATCATTTTTAGCCCAACTTTTGTACATGAAGTGAACATGAGTTGTTTAGAAATGTTTTAAACGCACATTGCTCCATAATGTATCATTTCTATCACAGAAACATTTTTATATTTAACATATTTAAAGACCTAGACAAACTGCTTTAACGATCAACAGGACTCGAGGCAGTGCGCTTATCAACAGAAGCCTGAACAGAAAGGTGTGAAAATTTTATTTTGTGATCTTGACTTAGTAAGTCAAAAATAATGAGATCCTAAGTCATTATATACTATAATAAAAATACTACATTATAATACTATAATGTATATACTTTAACAATTTAATAGTAATTTGAAATAATGACTTACCTACCCAAGTCATTATTTTGATTTGGGATCTCGTTATTTTGACTTAGTAAGTCACTCTTTTGACCTACTAAGTCGTTATGACTTGGTATACTATGTCAAAATAACTTGGCAAATAGAAATAATGACTTACTAAGTCAAAATGATGACATAGCAACTGAAAATCAAAAATAACAGTCGAAATAATTTAGCAAGTCGAAATAATGTCAATAATATAAAGTATTGAAATTAAGTCAAAATGATGATATAGCGATTGAAAAGAAATTTCACACCTTGCGATTCAGGGCTCCTGTAGCTCCATTGCTATACATTAATTAGTAATCTAATCAGCAATTTATATAATGTCTTAGTTACATCTAGTCATTTGGTGCAAAGAATGTAAAATCTTGGCTATACTATATACATAGCACATATACATTGCTAATTCATTAAAACTAAAAAAGGTTCCATTCTGTTTCAACAAAACTGGTTCAGGTGTGCTGGGAGCTGGACGAGAGCACAAACGTAGGCTGTTTGGGGGGGAAAAAAATGAAAGAATTAAAAATGAAAGAACCTTAAATTCAGCATCCATGCAAAACAAACAGGGGTCGTGCTCAATTAGCCTAGATTCTTTGGCCTTGTCCAGAAAGCAGACGAGTAAGAGCAGTTTCTTCAAAGTAAAGCGGGACAGCGTCTCCTCATGCCCTGTTAAATAAGAATAAAAAGCGAATGTATGAGACATTATTAAATGCAGTTGACAGAAATATTAAAGGCAACGTTGTGCCGAGTGTTACCATCTCTGTACAGGTGGGGAACTTTGGGGTGTCTGAACTCTGCCGCAATGTCTGGATTCCAGAGCAGCCGCCCAAGTATGAACATGGCCAGGCCCATGATGTCGCTGTTGCTCTCCAAGGAGATCAGTTCTCCAAAGATTGTCTGGAATGAGAGTGTGTATTGAATGACGCGAGTACATTCAGTCTCTTAGAGAATTATTTCCAAAGCATCAGTGTCTCCGAAATGAAATACCTCCAGGCCTATTCGTAGCCAGAGCGGATTGTAAGACAGGAGCCAGTTTAGAACTTTCTGTCTTTCACCTAACAGGAAAAAGAAAATACATTTTTATTAGTAAATTAAATATTTTAAAGCTTACTGCATTTGGAATGACTGAGTCACTGCAAAGTAAGCTGCTATTACCAGCAACTGTGCTAGTAAACAGGGCCGCCTTTATTAAACAGCCAAAAATTACATGATCAACCTGCAATGAGATTCAAAAAGTTGTTCTGCTGTCTACACATTCTGACCAATATCTAACTAAAAAAAATTAGTAACAAAAAATAATAATAATTTTTAAAAATTATAAATTTGTTTCCAGATGAAACGGCAAAGATTGATCTTCCAATTTACGCACCTATATCCTTCCAGAGGTGTCTGTCCTTACGAATAAGTAGCCTCTTTGCCTCCACCTCCACCTCCAGGCGCTTTATGGCTTTCACCATTTTGTCAGACGTGAACAGCTGGCACGCTGCACGTCGAACACGGTTCAAGTGCCGCCGGGCTGTATAGGTTCTGAATGACATCTCCTCTTTGGTTGGCGCTTTGGGTATGTTGATCTTCTCACTTCCCATAGTTAGTGATAAGGCATTCACTACAAAGAAAATTAAATACACTGAAAATCTTCCACATATATGTGTGTGTGTGTGTATATATACGTATGTATATGTATGTATTTTTTATTTAAAGTATTTACCATTATTTTCTGTAACATTCAATCTTATCATTTCTGTTCCGTCTCAAATCAGTTAAATCACTTCTTAACCTAAAAACATTCTTATCAAACTAAATATAAGCAGAAGTTCTTGAAATGAAAATCAAAGCTAGAATAGACTGGCATTAACTTTAACTTTAAACACACTGGTCCTCGGTTGGTACTAGGGATGCATCAATAACTTTTTTCCAGATAGAGTACGAGTACATGTTTTTGGTACTTATCAATACGAGTAACCTACTGAATAAGCAATCGGGGGCGTGACGGACCATTATATTTAGCTCAGGTTATGCTGGTTATCTTCATGAGCTGCTAGTCCTTCTTGGGGTTGTTTATGGTCATTAAAATGAGTGCAGTGTGCCATGAATTGCAATTTGCCTCATGAGCAATGTGTAAACCTGTGCCTCAGTGCTCGCAGAGATGAAGTGTTCTCTCTCACACACAAAAGTATCTCTGCACGCTCACTTCACTCACTGATACTGCTCTGTGCACCTTCATTGTTAAAGATATTGTTTCAACGCCATAAGATGTTTTATCAGGTTACTTGTATTATAAAGAAATGCTGTAGCTCCTTCTCTTGATATTTTCACTTTGCTATCATTAATCGTGAAACAGATCGCTGTCATTTTGTGCCGTCTGTTCATTAGCACAGCAGAGTACACTCTGATTACATCACATAGTATCATGTGATATCTGATGTGGGTATCGGAGCCCAGTATCAAACCGTGACCCAATACCAGTATTGGTCTGTGCATCCCTAGCTGGTATACATTTGTGGCAAAAAGAAGCATGGCTATTACATGGACTTGTTTTGGGGCAGACAAATGTTTCATAAAAGATTGGATTTGCAATGTTTCTGCAGAAGCTGTTCTTGAAAAAGTATTCTGGGTCAGCCAAAATGTAAAATAAAGTGCACTGGAAACAGACCATAGCAGAGACCATACCTTTGGTGACTTCAGTGGCCACTTTGAAGTCATCAGGAGTGAGCACATAATTCATCCACCATGTGAATCCTCGTTCCTGCTTCTCAATCCACCGCTCATCGTAAAACATGTTCTTTGCAGCAAATGGCAGTGGATGCCTGGGTATATCTGTCAACATGACCCCAAAAAAAAAAAAAAAAAAAAAAAAAAAATTCATTAATTAAATTAAATAGATTAACTCCAACAAGTTTTAGTTCAATTTTTATGTTATTCTGTGCCAGACGGTGACACTAATATTTCTATAAACATGTGCAATGTCTGGTTGTAGTGAAGAACAAGCTTGCCGGTTTAAAAACAAACAAACAAACAAACAAACAAACAAACAAACAAACAAACAAATAAATGAACTACCTCTCTATCCATCTTCGTATAAACTTCAATAATGATATTTATAGATAAATAAATAAATAAATAAATAAATAGAAATACCTGTGTGCGTAGGCTTTATGAAGTTCAGCCGAGTTTGTGCCACGGCTATAACCTTTGCCGTTTTCACCTTCGAGGAGCTGAATGACTTCAAAGACTGCCCTCCTGCACAGTTAATATTTATTTTTATGTACAACAATTTTACAAAACATTTAATCACTACAATGAGCTTTACATTAGTAAAATATGAAGAGTCTTTATTTACCCTGTTGTGTTGATTTTGGATTGGGCTTTGGCATTGGCACTTTTGTGGACTTCCTTGAGCTGGATGCTACTACAACATAATTTGTTAAATTTGTTTAAAAACGTATTCATACCAAAATGAAACACTGAGTGTACCATGAACAATATTATTTCTTTCCTTGAGATTATTGTAAAGTATTAGATAAAAGCCTGCACACTGGATGAAAGTGTGAAAGACTATGAAAGTGAATTTATTTTCTTCAACATTTTCATCTTAAGTACAGACTCGTTCCACAAACCTGATGTTTTTAAACTATTTACTGAAGAACAAGTGTAAACTACTAGATTTTATTTTACTCACCAGGTAATTTTCTTTGTGTTTGTTTACACCTTGAACTGAATTGTTTTTCATAACAGGATTTTTTCTGTTCTCGTGTCTCATCAGAGCTTTGTTTGACTTCCAAACAGTCCAAGTTGTCCCTTAAATATTCTTCACTTTTTCTCTTTCTGTTCTGATTTGTTGTGCGGCTATGCACAGGAAACATGTCCTCGGAGACATGGGATGGCAATATCCGATTTTCATCATTAAGCGTTAGGATTGGCTGCACAGCAGCGCAAGTGGTGGTTGGAGGCTTATCTGGAAAAGTTAGTCGTTGAGCCATTAGCTTTTGTTCTGATTCCTGGGGTGGTGTTACATTGCATTTCAAGTTAACGCACGCATCAGAGTTTATTACAGGCAAAAGGGACACCCCCTCCAGTAAGCCCGTGCTTGACTCTGGACTGGTAGAAACCAAAGGTGCTTTCTGCAGAAGTCTACGTCTGAAGGTTCTTGTTTTGCGCATGTTTGGACTGTGCTCAGTTGAAGCCCCAGCTTTGCTTTTGATAACTGTAGCAGAGTTAAAAAGTATCTTCTTGGGTTTAAGACCTTCCTCTTTCAATTCATCTTCACCTACCCCATTGTATAATTTGTGACCCGAGGCAGAGCAAGCAGCAGGGCTGTGCACGAGGTCCTCAGACCCTGGCTCGTCACCTAGTACTTTGTTGGAATTGACAAAGAAAGTTAGCCTCGGTTGAGTAATGTCAATCTGAGGGGAGATGTCTCCCACAACATTTATGGCTGTTTCAGGTTTACCATCCATGCTTAAGTCATCGGACTCCAGAGAATCAGCTAAATTCAAGCTAGAGCAGGCATTTGGGGGGCTCACTGGACAAGACAGATCAGAATTAATGACAGCCAGTGCGTCCTTAACAGACAAAATTTGTGTCTTTGACTCGGAATTTCCATCCTTAATCGGTTTACAAATGACCGGAAGAGGACTTTGAAAGCGGGGCATTAAGGGGTTGGAAAATCTCTCGGGGGTACCAATAGGTGACAGTGTCTTATTCAACACTCTGCTTTCTTTGTAATCAACGTTCATCAGTGGTATGGAAGAGATATTTTCCTTATCCATAGCATCAAGAAATCTGTCAGCTGGCACCAACAGAACAACTGGAGACTTGTTTTGAGAAGACGTGCTTTCTAAGTCATCATAGATAGCCTTAGGTAGAGCTTGGGGGATCACAGGATACACAGACTGGGAGTTTTTCCCCTTACTGCTAATGCGCCTTTGGGAAGTCCTTTCCTGGTTTAATGATGTTAGTGGGTTTGAGGCTCCATTCCTTTTATATTGTGGCTGTCGAGACACACGAAATGTCTTGTTGGCTGCCTTGATAGGTACTGAGCCCACTTTTCCACCTTGGGAAGGGACTCCCTTTAATTTGATGGTATCCCAAAGACTTTTCTATTTAAAAAAATAAATAAAAAAATAAGAGAAATTTAGTAATTATGCAGGTTGTAGCACAGCATCTCAATTTAGTTGAACACTATAGTAGGGTATTTATTTTGGCAAAGCTTTCTTTATAAGATTTTACACTTTGTTGTATGCTGATTTAATCTTTTGGTATTTTTTTTCAATTTCTATTTCAAATGCCTTTTTGACAATTTTCCATCAAACTTTTCTGGAGGTAAATGTAGTCTAACATTAGCTAAGGTAAACATACACTGATCGATTTTGTTTCACATTAGTGAAAGCTAAACATTTTCCATTTACCATGACTGAAAGAAAGAGAGAGCACTCCTGGAAGGTTGAGAGATGAGATGAGAGATTACTAATGTGAGATGGGGAAAGGGGGCAGGGTCTACAGGGTGTCTGTTACTATCGAAGAGGTAAAAACACCTGCACAACTGCCAATCATTCTTGAGTCACATGATGATTGGCTCATTTGATGGTAATGAAAAGTTAATCGAGTGATAAATCATAGCAGTGTACTCTGACGTTCAGTGCAGAGTTCCTACGCAAAAAGTGTAATAGTTGGCTGGTCTGGAAAACACTGAACTGTGCAGCATTATGGTTCTTTTCAAGCTGTCCAGGAAAAAAGGCATACTATAATCCCCAATGAGAAAGATTTACCTTTTTGGTTTTTGCACCTTCTGCTTTTCCATGCAAAATTGCTTGATGCTTGACGATGCCATTTGCAATAAAGCCGAGGAGCTCTCTCACACCTCCTTCTTCTACTGGTATCCATGTTACAGTTATGATCACTCTGTCTTCAGGCTGTAATCACAGCACAGATTTAGAATAAATCCTTCAAACGAATAGCAAGCAAAACAAACAACTAATCAAGATTATAAAATTATAAGGCCCTCATGTACTTATTGCTCAAAGGTACAATAAAAAAACATAATAAAGTTGGAAAGAAAGTTATATCTGCTTTGAAATTGTTAAGGGGTCAGTGTCTTAATATCACAAACTCGCACAAGATTACCTGATTATACAGACTGATAAGGGAATTCTGTGATTTTAAAATACTGAACAATGTCAAAATGTCTGCTTGTAATGCAGCAAAGGAACAGAATCTTTACATTTATAAAGAACTTTATAAGGTTTATGATTTTTTATGCTTTTTTTACCCCGTCAGATAGCTTGACTATACAGTGCATTTGAATTACACAACAATATATTTAATGAAGTCACATACTTAAATATAAAGTACACACAAAATCATAAACTATAATGAAAAAATCAAAATGGAATTGGCTCATTATTTTTTTCATCCCGTAGAAAAAACCCTATACTGATTAATGTTTTTGACACTAAATGAATTTAAACGACGATTCCCCACCATGAACAGAATTTTGTGTATTTGCACACAGTATATTTTCATTGTAAAAAGTTAGTTACTAAGAGTCAGAACTCAGAGGCAAAATTCACTGATGCTTGGGTCCCACTTGATATTTGAAGATGGACGTACTGTTCACAGGTCACATCGACTAACGCTGTATACTGAGTTCATACCTGGACTATTCTACATTTTATTTTTAAAATAGCTAATATTTGGGACAATTGTCTCATCAACTCCAGGGCCCTTTGAGCACAAGATCTCTTCCTTGACGTTGATTTTGGTATGCACAGTCTAAAGCAGAGGTGTTTTATCAATTTGGCACATATCATAATATGTAACCTGGCGTGAACGAATGGAAAATAGGAATTGTGGTGCAGTGGGTAGCATTGCTGTTTCACGGCTCAAGGTTTCAGGGTCCGATCCTGAGCTTGGGTTACATTCTGTGTGGAGTTTCACATGTTTTTTTTTTTTCCCCCAATGCCACTGTTGGTTTCCACCCAAGAACATGCAAGTAGATGAATCCATGACTCCTAGATCCATGAATGTGTGACCCTAGTTGTGTATGAGTGAAGATGTAAAACCCAAGATGGCACTCACTGGTTTCCTCCCATCTACCCAATACATTTCAGGAGATGAATTGGCTAAGACAAATTCACTCTTTCCCGTCTCACGCCCAGCAGACACCGGGTCCACTGAGACCCGGAGTGTGTGTGTGTGTGTGTGTGTGAGAGAGAGAGAGTGTGAGACCTGACTCATATTTGAAATAGTTAACCTTGAATACACCTGTATTTTTAGAGAAAAATAAAGACACACAAAACCACTTCTCATGCCTGGAGATGCTCCTGCCATGTGTGTGTGTGTGTGTGTGTGTGTGTAAGAACACAATGGATTATAACCCTAGTGATCAATTGCATGCACTTTTACTGTGTGATTAATTGCCATTTATCCACCTGCCAGTGTAGCGAGCACAGATTACACTCACCGGGATTGTGAAGGTCGTCTGATCAACTGAGAAGCCTCTGGAAGAAGGGATTTTATCCACAGTCACAGTGATGGCTGCGTCCTCCGTTGGGTTTTCAATGCACAGAAGCAGAGATTTGGATGACTCCAACTTCACCGTCCCAAAACTCACGAAAGGAGATCTTGAAAACTGAACCAAGCTGAGAACTGGAACCAGGCCGTCGTTTTCCTTGCCGTGTCCGTTTGCGCGAGAAGGATTACATGTTGGACTGATATCAAAGAAACCCGCTCGCGCCAGTGTATTGGACATATTCTCAAATTATACAAACGTCAAACTAACCATAGCAGCAGCACACTCACACACGCACACCGTTAAAACCCACCTCTGCTACACTAACCACTACTTACACACTTAGATGCTTTTTGAATTTGAGGGTGATGTGGTTAGCCAATCACATCGCAGAACCCCATTCGCTGGTCCAATCACGGAGGGTAAACAAACTTCAGCCAATCAGATCGTTTAAAATCGTTTTAAACGGTTTAAAGCCACGCCCACAATGCAGGAAGTTAACGGCTCCCTCTGACGGTCGTTTTGTTGTTTTTGTTGTTTTTTTCTGTTGTTTTATGTTTGTGTGTATTTCATATATTTTATGCAGTGAATAGACAATATTACACAAATCAACCAGATAATAAGGCAAAGAATTTGAATATAAATAAATAAATAAAAATAGATATTTTTAAACAATAGATTATGATGTTGCTGACTTAGACAAGAGATTAAAAAAACTTTCACGTGTCATTTAATATATATATATATATATATATATATATATATATATATATATATATAGTAAATGTATTATATTATTTAACCAATAAAACGAGTAACTGTGTGGATTTTTAAACACCTGTCTTCGACTGTATTATTACAGAAATTAAATTTAATTGACTGTATTGCTCCAAAACAAGCACTAAGCACCTTTTTTAGTAAACGTTAAAATTATATTTTGGACACTTTTTTGGAATTTACTGAGGTTTCTTCATTTATATTCATATATATGTATATTTATATATTTATAGTTTATAGGGACCGTGGCATGGGGCGAGTGTGTCCACTAGGGGGCGGTGTCGCAGGGCACAGACTCTACAGCGGGAAACAGCGCAAAGAGTCCTGTGTTTCACTGTAGGGATAATAAACACAACACATAGATAACTCACTGTAACTTTGGGTTTTTTGTGAAATAATGGGTAATGGCGAGACATCCAGCTAGATGTGCTGAGAAATGGTTCATTCTCGAGGCTTTAAGTGCTCAACAGAGACCCCTAGTGGTGATAATGTATATATCTGTGTGTGTGTGTGTGTGTGTGTGTGTGTGGCTGTGTAGCATGTAACACTGTACTGTGTGTGTAAAGGCCAGTAAGAAATAAACGACTAATAAGTATGGAAGTTATTTTCCGAACAAAAGCAATTGCAAGTTGCATTTCCTATTTGTGGACGTTTAAACTGTGACATAATTCAAATGCAAAAGGCGTATTACTCTTTTACTAGACGGCACAGTCCGTGCTGTGGGGGTGGGACTAACACCATGGGGCGGGTTTGTATTCGGAAGTGACGTCAGTCAAAGGATCAAAGGATGTCAGGTGTCCACAAACTTTTGGCCATATAGTGTATTATAACTTAACAGCCTCTGGCCATATAGCAGAAAAACTCTTACTTGAGAGCTGATTCTGTCCTGTAGGAACAACCTTCACTAGTATTAGTTATTCCTCACTAGTATTAGTTATTCCTCACTAGTATTAGTTATTCCTCACTAGTATTAGTTAGCCTCTATAGAAATAACATACAGTAGCCTGTTAAGGTTGGCTGTGGCCTTGTGGTCCTCACTTAGGGCCAAAACACCGCAGGGGGGAAAAACAAATGAAGCTTTGTAACAGCAAACCTCACTGCGTTTTCTAGTTTTTGGCGTTTTTATATGGCGGTCCAAAATTACCCGGACACACACACACAGACACATGCACGCACACACACACACGCGCACACACACACACACGCACTTAACCATGCACATCACCATGATTTCTCAGCATGGACTCGGCATTTTACTTCGTCTGCATCTTCTTTCTTGCGCAGTGGACAGAAAGTAAGTTCTTTTTATTTTTAACATTATTATATTTTTTGCAATATTTCAGCTTGTGATCCATCAGGTAAATAGGCAGATAGCTTCTGTATCGTATATAATGCCCCAGTTATATATAGTTTCTCTCTGATTTATTACGAAGTGATCAGAATGACGCGCGTATCTAAAATGCCAGGTTTTACAGATTCAGAAAATCTGAGCCACAGTTCACAGTTCTGTCGTATCTCACTGGACCTTTCTGCTCTGTGTGTTGATGGTAAACGTGACATCATGTCTGTAGCCGCTTTCCAAAGGATGTCAAATCACAAACACTGCACAAAGTACTGCTGAAATGTGGGTCCAGTCTGTGTTACGCACTGACAGACGCACATATAAAACATTCCTGGGTGAGGTGAAGGTTACCTGTGTGTTTACTGTACACCTTTCCACACTGCTCCTAATCTCTCATTTGGTTGAAACAGTACTAATGGACAGTTATTTTTCACTGCATTTGTTTGATGCTGGAAGACAACACTTTATTCCTACGAACAAAAATCCTGTGTCAAAAATCCCTGCTTAACCTGTCATAAACTGTGAGAGCTAGTCTAAAATGACCAATACATGCCTCCTAAACAATGACCTAAGGATGCTATCTATCACCATAGCAACCCACTTGAAGTGTGGAATAGGGTTGCCATGGAGACATGCTGATGCTGTCTGATTCTTTGTTACATGCTTTTTTTTTTTTTCAAGTTTGCAAATATCCTAGCTGAAAATGAAAGGAGCAGTTTAATTTTTTTTTATAAAAGTATGATCAAGAACAGCATTGTGGCTGCTGACAATCCAAACACTGATGCTGTTAAATACAAGGTGGAGATTGTTCTGTCTCTGGTGTGATTCAGACTCTACATGGGGGAGTAAAAGGCTTACAGTGTATGGTGACACCAGTATACAAGTTGGTATCCTCTTAGTTAAATAGTGTTAACTATTCTACATGCCAATCATTCATAATGATGACTCCACAAAATATACACACACACACACACTCACGTCCACTTTATTAGGAACACCTGTACACCTCCACATTCATCTAATTATCCAATCAGCCAGTCATGTGGCAGTGGCACAACGCATAAAATCATGCAGACACAGGTCAAGAGCTTCAGTTAATGTTCACATCAGACATCAGAATGGGGAAAAATATGATCTCAGTGACTTTAACCGTGGCATGGATATTGGTACTAGAAGGGCGGGTTTGAGTATTTCAGAAACTGCTGATCTCCTGGGATTTTCACAAACAACTGTCTCTAGAGTTTACACAGAATGGTGGGAAAAAAAAAAAAAAACATCCTGTGAGCAGAGGGTCTGCAGCCTGAGACACCTTGTTGATGAGAGAGATCAGAGGAGAATGACCAGACTGGTCTGAGCTGACAGGAAGTCTGTAGTAACTTAAATAAGCACTCTTTACAACTGTGGTGAGCAGAAAAGCATCTCAGAAGACCACACCAGGTTCCACTCCCACTCCAAGAACAAGATTCTGATGCTATCATGGGCAGAGACTCACCCCGAACTGGACAGTTGAAGACTGGAAAAAGACTAGGTGATTTTTTTTTCCTTTTGATTTTCTAATGTCTAGTTTAGGTGAGCCTGTGCCCATGATAGCCTCAGATTCCTGTTCTTGGCTGACAGGATGTGCTCTTCTGCTGTTGTAACCCATCTTCTTCAACGTCAGTGTTCTGTGCATGCTGAGATGCATTTTGCTCACCGCAGTTGTAAAGAGTGATTATTTGAGTTACTATGTCAATTATGAAATGTATTAAAATTTTATGGAGTAAAGTATATAAAAAAGGACAAAAGAGCCAGGATGTGATCTATAAGAAATATAGTGTGTACTGTATATACATTTATATCATTCTATATACAGCAGTATACAGTATACAGCAGTGTTTTCCTTAAAAAGGTATTGTAACACTTAACGCCTCTAATTTAGTAGTTCAAAGTTAAAAACTTCAGTGTATTGGGAAATGGTTTAGGACAGAGCTTCTCAAACTTTTTCAGGGACCCCTTTATCTGTAAAATAAATTCTACGTATCGTCAGCTATTTATGCTAATGTTCATAAACATTTTTCAAATGTGCACAATAATATTTTGTCTATTTATTAGAGCCATAGAGCTTTCTATTCCTGAACTGTTCCTGACCGAGAGAACACATTAGGTCCAAGTAGTATTGAGGTATGGATTAAATCTATTCAATTCAAGTGACCACAGGCTAATAAGTATAAGAACTCTCCAATAAATATAATAACTTTGAAAATGGTAAGAACATTTTAAGTTTGGTCAACAGCCTCGGCAACAGACTTATTCAGAAAAATGCTGGCAAATTGGGTCTCACCTAAGCTTAAAATAAATTTACTTACACATGAGTAGCTCAGTGTTCTGAGAAACCCAGAGACAGTCATGGAGACCCTGCTGAGCTCTTATCAAAGCTCAGTTTTCAGTTTTAAGAGCAATAAGATTCCATATCCTTCAACCTTCTTGCTAGTCTTAACCCACTACATCAGCCTCTTCATAGCTTAGTAAGTTGCAGTAATGGTAAATATGTTCAATTAAAGAGGAAATTAAGGAAAAGTACTTTATAAAAGTTATGAAATTAAGCAAGGAGTATTGACTGATTATAGAACAGTGTGAATAACTTAGGTTTATGGGATGCAGAGATATTACATTCCATCTGTATATGTATCTTAAATTTTTTTAGGTGTAGCACCACTGAAGGCCTTGTCTCTCTGTCTGTCTAAACCCTGCCAAAATGATGCAGAGTGCGAAGACGACCCCTCCACCTTTCTGTGCCAGTGCCAGTCATGGAGCACAGCGCTGTCCAGCCTTAAGTGCACCTCCTCCAACACGCTGTGCCACTTTCCTATGTGTCAGGGCAACATCACATGTCAGCCTACGGGTGCCCGCCCTGGGGAATTAGTTTGCCACTGTGGGCACGGCACATCTAGACATAACTGCCATTCCAGCGCTCAGCTTTGTGCCCAGAGAATGTGCCGCCAGAGTGCCCGTTGTCTTGCAGTGCCACAAAAGAGCCCAGGCTACATCTGCATCTGCCAGCCAGGCTACACTGGCACGCTGTGTCAGCGAGAGGTAGACCAGTGTGTGCCCAACCCGTGCCGTAACCAGGCCATATGCCGCAACAGGCCAAATGGGCCTACTTGCTTCTGTGTGCCAGGCTTCCAGGGCAATCGCTGTGAGATTAAGGTGAATGAGTGCACGTCACAGCCCTGCAGGAATGGAGCTACTTGCGTGGACCAAATCGGATATTATGAATGCCTCTGCAGGCCAGGGTACACAGGTGATGGAATATCCACACACTTCACTGAAAGTTTAATAGTCATTTCTATTTTTCTTTGTTTTTATTCAAGGCCATTCTGATACATTTAGATTAATGTAAAATAAATGTTAAGTTTCATTGTGAAATTTATATATAAATCTTAAATGTTCAATGTAAATATGAAATGTAAATGTTACATAGTAACAAGTATAGGCAGTATAATCAGCATCGACAATATAGGCTTATCAACAACGTACAGAACCATTACTTTTTTAAGATCTATTGCAAATATTGATTCAGCATGCTTATTTGGGAGAATGATGGCATTACTACGACCAGTAAATTCTCAAATTAGTCTCTGTTCTGAAATTACAAAAATTCAGAAGTAGGTAAATGTAAAAGTAGTTTGCGTGTGTAGTGCTAGCTAGTCAGGTAGGCAGCTTAGCTACCATTAATGTGCTGTATACCTACTTCTCTACTTCTGTAATTTCATAATGGAAATAAATTTCAGGACTTTACTACTACCAGTTGTATTGATGACACAAACGAGTGTCCTGAACCTAAATGATTTAAAAAAAAAAAAAAAAAAAAAAAAGCCACCCTTGGGCTTGCTTTTTACACCTGCAAACTTGCTCCAAAAGCAGAACAAATTGGCTTTAAAATAGTGACACTGGCAACCCTACCAGTGCTGTGCTTTCCCAGTGACAGGCACTCCAAGAGGGCATATGAATGATGCATTTAACTTTTACTTTTGTATTTAACATTTAGATTTATATATGCCATTTACATCTAACATTCAGATTTATATTTGATATATACCTTTAATATTTACATTCAACATTTAGATTTATATAAAAAAAGGTACACTAACACATAAAACTTAAAATTGTGTGTGTATTTGCGTGTGTGTATTTGCGTGTGTGTGTGTGTGTGTGTGCACACGCGTGTGCCTCACATCATTCATGATATAATGCATTGCTCAACCCTAGTAGTTTTACTATTGAGCTATTGATAGATATTAGATTTTAGCCCTTCCATCTGTTTTGAAGACTAGCCATCTCTGTATTTATATAAGATCATTTTTATGAATCTATAATCAGTAAGTCTAAGTATCAGTGACTTCACCATTGTTACTGAAAAGTACTTGCTCATGACGCCATCTAGTGATCAAAGCGGGATCATGTCACGTAGTCTAGCTTGTTTCAATCTTTCCCTAATTTGAACAATAAGGAACAACACAGTGAGCACTTTAAAAGATCTATCTATCTCCTTGAAGCAGTCTTATTTAGCTTATTAGCACTTACAGTACAGAGACAGCCATAAGTCATAAAGTTATTCTCCATTAAGAGGTAGGCTTACTATATATATAAAATGAGACAATTGACTATACTAGATTTTGTAAAACTATTTCTGAAAACACAAAATATTCCTGCTTTCCTGTTTTGTGTCTGGAGCTAATTCAGATGGCAGGTTCACAAAAAGATCACAAAAAGGCTGTAGGCTTTCTCTCGCTTTCTCTGATGTTGCAGGTGCCAGCTGTGAGGTCCAGATCTCCGTGTGTCAATCCCAGCCTTGCCTTCATGGTGGACAATGTCATGACCACATCAATAGCTACTCATGCACCTGTCCTGCTGGGTTCAAGGGCCACCACTGTGAAATTGATGTTGATGATTGTAGAAGCCAGCCATGCCAGCATGGGGCTTCATGCAGTGATGGACTGAATAGGTCCAACAGGTTTGTAATAGGGCTGCAACTCATGATTATTTTAATAATCTATTAATCTATTGATTTTTTTTTTAAATTAATTGACTAGATGGATTGTTTTAAAAATATATTAAATACCAAAAATATTTAATATTTTTAATATAAAATATTTAAATATTTAAATATAAAAATAAAAAAAAATGTTTGCATTATTTCAGTCAACTAATACTACTATAGAACTCTTAATTAAATTACAGGTCACTAACTACAATACTACATTACTGATGTTTATAAATAATCTGTCACAGCATGAGAATATTATCAAGGACTTATGTCAACCAAAAGAGATGCCCAAACTAAAGTAAGGTGTCTATTTTTACTGGTTCCACACACTTTTTTTTTGTGAAAATATGTATTACTAAATACCGTCTCACTAATTAAAACACACCAATGCTAAGTTAATTTGGCTTGCAGTGTGTGTGTGTGTGCACAAGGCAAATTATTCTTTTGGTATGTGGGATTGACTCGAAAGCTTTGGAGTTGACTGTTAGTTTTCAATGTCTAGAATCAGTGAATCGATTTTTTTGGAATCAACTTTGGTGTGAACCGAAAGCAAGTTTTGGTGACTTGACACACAACATTTATTAAAAATATATTTGTATATGCTAAGAAACGCTATGCTACTACCCAAAACTGCATAATGCACATGCTTAATGATATGAGTTGCGTTTTGAAGTAAGAAAATGTTCCTCTCATAGACTACTCATTCAAGGCCATGTTGATTTTCACCCCATCGAGTTGTCATACAAAGTATCGACTTTTTGGCCAAAGTAGTATTAGATACCGTTTTCCGATAGAGGAGGTGCGATACATAACTATAACCATAAATGTGCAATACAGCTAGAAAACTGGATAAGCTAGGACAACTCAGTGGACGGCAGTTAATAAGCATGATTTAACCAGGGACATTGAGAACGAATGATTACAAATAGAAATATTACTCACATGAAAACAAGGTTATGGAATGAGGCCAACAGTGCAGTGTAATATAAAATATTTCTGTACTTTACAGGAGTTTGTACTGTCTTCTCTGCTGGAACGTGTTCCACCATTTGCTTCAAATGCATTTTCAGTCTAAATGAAGTGACACGGCATGCTACAGTGTTCCTCATAAGCCAGTCCATCTAACCAATAACGAACTTCATTGCCAACACTTTTTATTATCAAAATAGATCAATTTTGTTGATTAGTTGTTGCAGCCCTATCTTGTATTATTTATACTTGCTCATTTGAATATGTGAAAGACAGAAAGACAGATTATTTCACAATTAGACAGAACTCCGAGTTTGAAGACATTTCCTGTTCATGTGTAGAAATGGAAAACTCACTTCCTTTGAAAACTTACAGCTACAGCTGTGACTGCTCCCAGAATGGCTTCTCTGACTTGCATTGTGAGGTCCCTCATCCCCCGTGCTGGTCTCAGCCCTGCTTCAACCATGCCCTGTGCCATGAAGAGGGAAACAACTACACCTGCAAATGTTTGCCAGGTAGCTGAGGCAACAGAATGCAAAAGAACATCTATCTATGTCAAAAGTTATGAGCAGAGTAGTGAACGAGAGTGCTTCTTCTCTGCCACAGATTTCTTTTGCTTTTACAAAAATACATGTGTATATTCAAACTTATCTTGCTTGTTCTTGTACAGTATTTGCTTTGCTTACACCCAATAATACATTCTACCAGTGCTGGACAACACTTTAGTAGTTGTACTTCATTACTATACTTAAGTATTAGTTTGCCTTTTTTGTGTTTTACTAGAGTACAATTGAGATTTAACACTTGTACTCTTACTTAGTTATACTTCCAAGGAAAAAAAAATACTTTTTACAATGTACATTTTTATTTAGACCTTCAAAGTACTCATTACAAATCAGAAAGGTCTCGTCTTATTTCATACACTCACTGACTATACACTATGTATCAATTACATGGGCTTTAGCATCCAATCATTTCAGTTTAGAATCTAATGAAGTTTATCAATGTAGGAAAAAAAAACGTCATGATTGTGCCAATTCGTCACCGTGACCTTCTAATGCTTCACAGTGTAGTTGGCCTTATAGCTATCTCTCTCTCTCTCTCTCTCTCTCTCTCTCTCTCTCTCTCTGTGTGTGTGTGTGTGTGTGTGTGTGTGTGTGTGTCTCTGTGTGAAGATGGATAATCCACTGAACTGCACTGTTGAAATACTACTACTTCCCTACATTCCCTACATTTTTCAGAAACTCCTCTGAATCTGATGCCATATTGATGATGCTGGTGAAGTTACAAGCAGAGCCCTATTGATTGAAATCAACATGATCAAAATTAGCATTAAGCATTAAGTAGCATTTTAATGAGTTATGTCATATGTGTCATAGCACAGTATTGTCATTTTATTTAGCTTTCCTTTAAGGAAGATGAGAAGAAAAGGACTATAGTTGACAACCTATTTCATATAAATTACTGTAACAGATATTTTCTCGTTTACTGTAACAGACTGTCTTATCTGTCACCTGTCCCAGGATTTGAGGGGAATCACTGTGAACTGGATGTGAATGAATGTGGAAGCAGTCCCTGTGTCAACGGAGCCACGTGTATTGAGCGCTCCTGGAAAGCACACTATGGATTTGAAACCTTGCTGCCTGAACATTATGACCCCAGACATGCTGCTGGTTATGTATGCAGGTGTCCACCTGGACTCACAGGTAAGGTTAGGACCAATATTACACAGCAATCAGATGCTGTGACTGATAGCGATACAATACAGTGGCGATACAATACAATTGTCACTCTATACTCAATATATAATGATAGGTAGATTATATGCATGGAAAGCCCATAAGCAAAAGAAAAAGGCACACAGAATAAAGCATGAATTTTGGTGACTTTATTATGATGATCATGATTTAGAGAGATTTACATTACTCTTTTACAGAGTTTGTTTTGTTATGAACAACCGTAGATAGGTTTTGACTGTGTATTTATTTAAAGAGTTTAAATGATATTGTGCACTGGTGCTGCATTGCTTTTTGCTTATTGAACTTATTATTTTTGTAAATGATTTTAATGATGAAGAAAAAACGTAGTGAGCAGCAGTTTGAAGGTGGAAATGCATAATTCAGTGTAAACTCTTGTTACGATCGCCAGCTGGAGTGAACTCCACTAGAGGGCACTCCACCCTGGACTCTTGCTATTGTTCTCTGGACTCCATTTCCTGTGCCCCACCTGTGATCTTGTCAGGTGCTACCCTTGTTTGTGTGTTATGTTCTGATTTGTTCCTTGGGTACATTTGTCTCGTTTCCATTGGTTGGTTTTGTCATGTCTCCTTGTTCTGTATAAAAGTTGCTCACACGTGCTCCTAGGTTGCTGATTATTGCCTTTCCTAGTTTCCGTGTTTCCCTGTGTTTTTGACCCATGGACTGTTCTCCTTGTTTTTGATTGTTTGCTGCCTGCCCTGACCATTGCCTGTGTTTTGGATTAGTCTTTTGCCTCTGCCTCGGATTATACTGGTGCTCGACCCTGCCTGTTTTGACCACGTTTGTAAATAAAGCCTTGCACTTGGATCCCCAACGCCGTTGTCACGACTCTCCACGTTACAAATCTAGAGACTTTTTTGAGTTTCTGAAATGTGCTCAGATGTTACTAATAAAATGTCATCATATCTGATCTACAGAGATTTTATGTTGTGAATGCATATAAAGACATTTTTCACCTGCGAAAAGTCAGCCTGGTTACTGTGAGAATGTCAATATGTGATCAGTATCTGGAATGAGCTGATCTAATCAGATCTTTGATATTAGTGTCATTTAAAAAAGGGGATTAGATGATGCCCCATCTGAGGAATGATTCTCACATACCCATTAACTATACACTATACACACATTAACCGTAAGTGTTGAGTGGCAGAAATGAAAGCCTCACTAAAGGAGTAGCTGCTCACATTTTTGTGGGAACATGTGTTGTTGAAAAGATGCTGATTCCTAGTAATGTCATGGTTAGACACTACTGTGAATATTTGTAATATAATTCCCTCAAATGGAAGAAAAACATATGAATGAAGTAGAATTCAGTTCAGTATGTAATTATTGATGTCATGGTTAATTATTGCTGTATGAAAAACCTATGAAACAAATGTAATTTTCTTAATGACCTTAACTATGTAATTGATTGTTTTTCAGGTGCCTTGTGTGAAGAAGACATTGATGATTGTGCTTCTGTTCCATGTCACAATGGAGGGTCATGCCGTGACTCTATAAACAGCTATATCTGCATCTGCTTACCTGGCTACACTGGTGTTCAGTGCTCAATGAGTACAGTTTTCTCATTCAAGTCAGCTGGCAACCACCTGAGCTTTCAGTCGGTGCTTGTGGATGCCGAGGCTTTATGGAACGTTACCCTGAGCTTCCGCACTGAGTCGAAAAACACTGTACTGTTCCGGAGAAGAAGCAAAGAAGCTATCCTCATTCTGGAGCTGCTGGAGGGTCGTTTGCAGGCAAGCTTAAACTTAGGAAAAGAAGCAAGTGTGGATGGTGCCAGCTGGGTACTGGAACTGCCTAAAGAAGTGGCTGATGGAGACTGGCACACAGTGGAGGTGGTACTGGCCAAGGGCAGGCTGCTCCTGCTGCTCCACAAGCAGTGCCAGGGAGAGAACTGTGGTGCAGAGGATCAGCTGAAGATAGACTCTATTACATGGGAGTCTTCAGTACACACCATTGTGATTGGAAGCCATGCAGAGGGAGAAAATTCTGGCTCATTTATTGGCTGTATGCGGGACCTTTTTGTGGACTCAGAGCTGATTATACCAGAGGAGTGGCTAAATGCTATAGTTGTGAACATCACACTCGGATGCGATCGTTGCTTAGACAATCCATGTAAAAATCAAGCTACATGTGTCACACTGGGGCAGAGCTACCAGTGCAAATGTCAGCGGCCGTATGAGGGTCATGACTGCACTGAGGGTAATTTATGAATTGGAAGTTTTATAGCTATGCAGTTTGAAATTTTCTACTGCTATCCGTGTAAATGTGCTTCTGCCACAAAGCACGTTTCATCCGCACTAAATGAATGCCATCATCATCTCTCATCTTGTTAAGTGTTTGATTTGTGTGTGTGTGTATGTGGGTCTTGTGTAATACATTTTCTTGGCTTCTTTGTATTACTTTTATAAACATAATATAAAAGTAACAAATACATTTTATTAGCTAATTAGGTAGTTGTTTAATTTAGGTAGGTTTAAAGCTGCAGTATGTACTTCAGTAAGTAGATTATTTAATCAGTGAAGAAAAATCTTTTCGCTAGTGTCTCACGCTGTAAAACTGAATTTCATTCTGGGCTTGAAAGGCAAACAGATGAACTCACACCAGTAGCAAGCAAGCTGGCATCTAGCTAGCAAAAATGTTAGTCCAAAATAGCACTCTAAAGTCAGACAGGTGTGATTTGCCGCAGATATTTCAGATATTTATGAAGGTCTGGCTAATATTGCAGCACAGTACAAACAACTTGGAGGATAGCCCAAAACTTATGTTATGTTTATTAACTTAAAAGAGCTGGCAAGCAGGAAATGACAGGACCCATGTTAAAATTAAGTTAAGTAGTGAGCTACTGCCAGGATTTAAAGGGATCCAAGAGTGAGTTGGAATTGGCTTTTAATCTTGTTGAACTGGTGAAATAATTTAATGGATTGGTAATTAGCTAGTTGGCAAACGTAATGCGAACCAGACAGATTACACTTTTATTTGGTATTGCTACTAATAAGATTTCCAAAATCCCCCAAAATATGTTATGCTGCTTTAAAATGCCCTTGTTATGCTGCATTCATGATCAACTGGGAACTGGGGTGTTTCTGAATCCATTTGAATGGCTGTCCAAATTATAATTTCCAAAATTAAATCTGACACTAGGTTGAGCTTCTCAAAGGTTCTGACCTCTGAGTTTAAATTCTGTGACCCCATTTCAACATGGTGGTGCCTATAGTGTAACATAATAATAATAAACAGCAGTGTTTTAAGGTTCTAAAGCAGACTTTTGAGTTGCAGTCTGTATATGATATGCTTTAAATGGCTAATTACATAAGGATTTTTGGATAATTTAAAGGTTTATTAATTTTCTGCAAGACTTCTAATTAAACCCTCTACCCAAATTAGAGTCAACTTTTTTGTTCAGAGTACAAGTACAGAGCCAATGAAATGCAGTTTTTCACATATTCCTGCTTGCTTGGAAGCTGGGGTCAGAGCACAGGGTCAGCCATGATACAGCACCCCTGGAGCAAATGTGGTTAAGGTCCTTGCTCAAGTGCCCAACAGCAGCAGCTTGACAGTCCTGAGGCTTGAACCCCCGACCTTCCACACAGTAGCCTAGAGCCTTAACCATCCAGCCACCACTACCCTTGTGAGTTTTCAAAGCCATTTAAGAGCTTTTTCCATCACACAGAAACCAAACAATGGTTAGCTCCATTTTTACCTCATCAGCTGAGATCTAGTGAATTGAATGCCCTGAGGTGGCAGGTGAGTAGGATGTACCGAGCACCCAGTTGTCATGAACAGTTACTTATGCAGTTTGCAGTATTAGTTAAGTAACAAAGCCTGAGGGTACACCATCTTCCATATATTCACCTCCATTATTATATCCATGCCAAACCGATAGGCCAGGCTCTATAAATTATATTTTATCTTGGAACTCCCAAATGTATATAGATATCCAAATTATTTTTCTGTTTCCTTTTTTTTTTTTTTTAGAGTATATCCCGGCAAGGTTTGGTCAGGAGGGCTCTTTGAGCTATGCTGTTTTCCCTGTGAACAATGAGTTGGATCTGGTCAGTTTCACCCTGTCAATGTTTTTGTACACTCATCGAAAGTCAGGTCTGCTGCTTGCGGTGACCAACAGGACCAGCCAGTACCTGAATGTGTGGCTGGACCAGGGGCGACTCACAGTGCAAATCCAGAGTTCCCAGACTGTAGCTTGTGAGAATGTTGTTAATGATGGCTATCTCCACTTGGTTGGCATCTCCATCACTGAGGGCCAGATACGCCTGCTGGAATCTGATATGGTGTGTGCATCTGTGGAAGCCAGCCAGATTTATATTCGCACTGGGGACAAAATCTTTGTGGGCGGCATGGAGGATGCAGACATCTCAGCTCCTTTTGGTGGCTACTTTAAAGGCTGCATCCAAGACCTTCGTCTTAATAATTGGCGTCTTCAGTTTTTTCCATTTAGTGTTCCTGTGACCTACAGCCCAGAACGCCTGGTTAACGTATTGGAAGGCTGTGTTGGGGATGAAGTCTGTGCTGTAGGTCTGAAAGTCATACACCACAAGTACTTTTATGTTACTCTAGTTATGTTTTCCTAGCTTCCTAGCCATTTCACCAAGCAAATCTTGCTCTACATTAGTGATATAGTGTTTTATCTGTTCTCTACACTGCAAACAACATACTAGCATGTGAAAATATTTTGAATTTAGGAAAATTGATTTATGCCTAGATATATACATAGGCTTGAATATCTTATATTAGGTTTATAATCTTAAAATACAATTCTTTTGACATTCTTTTACCTATATACAAGATATTTTCAGTTGCTAAGATATCACTCTTTGCAATGTTTTAAAAATTTTAGATGCAATGTTTAATGTCTCAGTAGTAAGTAATGACCTACTACTGCTAGACACTTTTTCTTTGTTCTTTACCTCATTCCCAGAAAAATCCCTGTCAGAATGGTGGGACGTGTGTTTCGCTGAGGGACAATCTTTCATGCATTTGTCCCCCCAGCACATCAGGAAGATACTGCGAGGAGGTTCATTGGTGTGAGCTCTCACCATGTCCTTACCCATCAACATGTATCACAGTCGGACTGGGCTATGAGTGTGAGTAAAACCTACTAATGTAATATGTTTAACAGATTTAACGACTTTAAGCCAACTATTTAGATGTTTTACTTTTAGAAGTTTTTTCTGTTTTCCATGAGTAGCTTTGAGTCTCTCTTGTATGCTTACTGACTATTTCATCTTATATTGCATTTGTCATATTTTAATTATTCTTAGGAGGCAAATTAGTTTCAGCCAGCATTATTCAACTTTGGTTTAACTATGACTATTAATCCATTTACTACATTAAACCATACCATGCCACAATAAAATCAATAGGATTAACATTGTAATCTCACAGGATTTTAATGCACAAGAATCTCGAGAGTTAACACAGAAATGTGTTGATAAGAGAATTCAGAACAGAATGGCCAGACTGGTTTGAGCTGAGAAAAAGGCTACAGAAACTCTTTATTACCATGCTGAGCAGAAAAGCATCTCAGAACACACAATACATTGAACAGTGAGGCAGATGGGTTACAAGAGCAAAAGACCACATCAGCCAAGAACAGGGATATGAGGCTAAAGTGGGCACAGGCTGACCGAAACTGGACAGTTGAAGACCAGGCGGCGTTTTTCCAGTCTTCAGCTGTCCAGTTTACGTGACCACTTACTACATTTGTCCCCCATTTTGATGTGAAAATTAACTGAAGCTTTTGACCTGTATCTGCATGATTTTATTCACTGTGGTGCTGCAACATGATTGGCTGATTTGAAAATTGCATGCATTTGCAGGTGTAAAGGTGCTCCTAATTAAATGGATGGTGAGTGTATGTTTGTGTTTGTTCTGATCAGAGCATGGTTCATACCTTGATACGAAGTATGAAATGAATCAAACAGGTAATATTGGTTTGTGTGACTGTTCTCTCTTTTAGGGTTTTTTTTTTTGTTAAAACATTATGTAAACAAAATCGTTTTATTTTCTTTCTGCCATGCAGGTATTTCCAGTGTAACTTTTCAGAATAATGTCATTCTGAGGTACCGCAGCAATGGCCTGATTTCCCGCCATCTCACCAGCATCTCCTTCAGCATTCGCACACGCAAACGCAACGCATCTGTGCTTCATGCCAATAGCAGCACAGATTTTGTGACTGTATCACTACAAAATAGTCTGTTAGTGATGGAACTGCTTAGCATATCTTCCGGCTCATCCTCTTCCAACCCACTGATTATGCATAGTACTAGACCCTTAGCTGATGGTAAATGGCATAATGTGGAGCTGTTCATGGTTTCCCCCAAAGTCAACACTTCCAAGTGGATCATGCTTTTGCAAGGCAATGTGGAAGACACTGTGATTTCCAAGTCGGAGTCTGGTAACCTGGATTTTTTGCGAGAAGGTGTGGACATCTTGCTTGGAGGGCGGAGCTTCAGACTGGCAGACTGGAACCTGATTGGCTGTCTGAGTACAGTGGAGATTGGTGGAATAGTATTGCCATATTATAGTGCCACTGATGTGAGGCTGCCCCGCACACAGGAAGAGCAGTTTATTAAAATATCTACAGTTTCACTTCTGAGAAGGTGTGAAGGTGATGTGGTGGCATCCTTCATAAACATGCCGTAAGTGATATTTTGTGCTTAATTATATGGGGAACACATTACTGTCCTAATATTGTTTTTATACATTGTTTTATACACAAATGCCATACTATTTCAATATCCTTTACTGTATATATCAACATTCAGCCAAGTCTTAACCTTTGGGCTGAGATAATGAGATTTTTGGCTAAAATATCCTGGTAGCGGGAGAGAAGGGTAAGTTGTCACACTGTTCATACCTCCAACTCAGGTGCTAACTTAAAAATTAAATAGCTGTTTTGTGTGACTTGATGTTCTGAGGTCAATTTCCTGTTCTCATGTGGTCAAAGTCTCTCTAATCTGAGATGAGCACATTTTTTGACTCATTATAATATTTTGTAATCAGCAACTGGGTTTCTGTTAATAGTATTAAATGTTATTGTAAATTAATTATTATATATTTATATTGTTCAGTATATTAATCTGACAATTAGACTATTAAGTATATTTATTAAACATATGTGTACAGTATGTTTCTGCTAACACACTAGAAAAATCCTCTAATTAAAGGTCGATATCTTTGTATTGATATAAGATATGAAGATATAAGATTTAATAGATGCAATATCTGTGCATGAGACTTCAGTCTTTCATTTGGGATGACATTTAATCCATTGTAATATATTGTGCCTAAAAAATATAAGAAACAGTGAAAAGTGTGACAACATTCCCCATTCTCCCCTACATACAGTCCCCTCCAAAAATATTGGAACAGCAAGAACAGTACTTTTTTTTTTTTTTTTTTTTTTTTTTTTTTTTTTTTTTTTAAAAATTAAAAAATAATAATTTTTTTTTAAAAAAAAAAAATTTTTAGAAAAATTAAAAAAATTATTTTTTTTTTAACAAAAAAAAAAAAATTAAAATTAAAAATAAAAAA
>CM075013.1:23267072-23280934 GCA_037576675.1 Pangasius sanitwongsei | reverse complement strand
CCATTGTGGTGGTGTATAGAGCCAAAAATGTTAGAATTGTGTCGATGTCCCAATATTTATGGACCTGACTGTATAAGTATTAGATATGGAGACTATGAATTAATTCCAGTATTAATGGAAGCTGTTGCTGAGCTGATTGACCTTTAACATCAATAGCAGCTGGGGTTTTATTTAGCTAAGAGAATGTTCAGGAGTTGATTGGATCTGTCTAACACAGCACATCAAGTTTTCTTGATGTTGATTTATAACATTTTAATTTCCTTGTCATGTCAATGCTGGAACTGGCATTGAACTCCAATTCCCAGAATGCATTGCAGCAACATGGCCTCCACGGACTACAAGTTGCAAGCCGCACACTTCATATCATGCTCCAACTGATCTGATTACTGACTGTTTGCACCTGTACTCAGTCACACATGATCGTGGACACTCACACTATATAAGCCACAAACAAGCGAATGATTCGCAGTAGTGTCATGTGTTCCACTGTTGATTTACCAAACCTTGTTTTCTTGTACATGATATTTTGGTTTTCAATATCACTTGTTTTCTGGCTTTAGGTTTAGGTTTAGGTTTGCAACCATGTTCTCTTGTTTTTGGATCTATCTGCATATCTTTTTAATAAAAGCACTAACCTGCAACTGCAACCATCTATGCAGCCTGATGTTCCTTTATTGGCCTATATTTCATTTAATTTCATGTAAGTTTGTATGATTTTCTTTTGAAAATCACTTTGTCTGTGTGAATTGTATTTAATTTTGTAATTTAAATATTTTTGGCATAATATAATTTATTTTCTTTCCTTACCCAGAAGCAGGATGATCGTTTCCTATGCCTTATCCAGGAGAATCAGACTAAGGCCAAGTAATCAAAACCCAAACCGATACTTGCAGACTCAGCCCATATTCATCTTTACAAGTGTATGGGACATGAAAGCTTACTTGGTGCAAACCTATGGTTCAGTTGATAGAGTTTATCTACTTTAGTACAGAACCTTGCACAAAGGCTTTGCAGGTTCTACCAAGGTTTGAACTCAGATCACTGGATTCAAAGTTAAAAGAACTAACCATTACACCATGGAACTTTATGTATTTAATTGTCACCAGCTGAATACTGCCATATACTGCCAGAGACTAAGACACTGTAATCAAAAATCAGATCCAAAGATGCAGAATTGGCCAACATTCATCTTAAACAGAATTTCATCTTCAACAGAATAAGCACATGGGCTTACTGCATGGACCAAAAGTTTCAGCCTTGAGTTTCAGCCATATTCATCTTTACAAATGTTTGGAACCTGAAAGGTTTTGCAGGTTCCACCAAAATCTGGATTGTTGGATTCAGAGTCCAGAGTGCTATCTATTACAACATGGAGCCAAGCAGCTTTAACAGTTTGGATTCACCAGCCGATTACTACCATATACTGACCGATATATCTGCATAAGTCTAACACGTTGTGACCAAAACACATCCCCCAGTGCCAAAACCCAGGATCAAACCAGGGACTGTTCTTCCTACAATACTAAAGAACCTTGAGTAAAGACTTTGCAAGTTTTACTGATATTTAATCAATATTCAAGTCAATGCTAACTGAGCTATTTTGGCTACTACAACCTACACAGAGCAAGCACAAACCTGCCACCATCAGAACTCCAGTCTAACACTCCCCCAGCCATGATATTTCAGCCAATGTGCATATGGGCTTAACTTCATGGACCAAAAGTTTCAGCCTTGGCCCATATTCATGTTCAACAGAATTTGGTCCATATTCATCATTACAAGTGTTTAGAATCTGAAAGACTTTTCAGGTCCCACCGAGATTTGAACTCGGATCACTGGATGGAAAGTCTCCCACCTGAGTTATTTTGGCCACTGCACAAAAAAAAAATCATTTACGGTCTCAAACAAAGACCAGATACTTGATCCATCTACATCTTAACTAGAATTTTGGCCCACTACAACCTACATAGAGCAAGCATGGAACTGCCTTTCATGAACATTGGCTTTGCAGGTCCCATTGAACTCAGAGCAGTAGATTCAAAGTCCAGAGTGCGAACCATTACACCATGGAACCAAGCTATAAGAAGTCTTTACATTTCACCAGCTGAATACTACCATATCATCTCTGATAGCTTGAAAGCTGTGATTAACCATCTAACCATAGGTCAGAGACTAAGATGTAGTATTCAAAACTGGAGCTGCAGATTTGGCTCTGATTCTTCTTCAACAGAATGTTGTCCATATTTGTCTTTACAAGAGTTCAGCACAGGAAAGATTAAGTGGCACAAACTGACACTTCAGTTAACATGTATAGTCTATTTTAGTACAGAACCTTGAACAAAGGCAATGCAGGCTCCACCGAGATTTGAACTCGGATCACTGGATTCAAAGTCCAGAGTGCTAACCATTACACCATGGAACCAAGTTGTTTGGAGAACTTGGTTTTCACCAGCTGATTACTGCCATACACTGACCAATCACTGACCAATCACTTACCATTACTTTTTGATCCAAAAATTTGGATTCAGAATTTGGTCCATATTCATCTTTACAAGTGTTGGGAAAATGTGCTAACTTCAGCCTCCACCCCATCATGCACCTACTTCAGCATTCTTGTTTTACAATAAAATAAAAAATCTCAGTTTTCTGACAAAAAAATCAAAGCTTTCTAGCATACTACACCAAATTTTCTTTTAATTTTCTTTTTAATTTACAGCATTTTGGTTTCCCTTATTTTCTCACATTGCATATAATTTCATGTGCTACTAACACATCACGTTTTCATTTAAGAGATGCAAATCTGTGCAGCACATTGTCATATCTATGAAGATGGGGTCGGCTCAGCTGTCTCACTTAACAGGGTTTTACCCCGTGACTTTTGTGAGCAGTTGGTGCAACAGTTGCTCCACGTTCTCTTTCCAGGCATTCCCCTTCATGGAGCGTCACACATCAAGCCTTGTGGTTTTCGAATGGGCACCCTTCCTCACTGACGTTTCTCTGAATTAAGCCAATCACAAAAATGTCTGAGCTAACAAAACCGAACACCATACAGGCTGTCCTAGTGATTAAGGGTGAAGCAAGCCCCACTGGCACCATTAACAAGTGCTCAGTGCTACTGGTTCTGTATGGTTGTCAGTGTGAATTTTATTTAATGTTGTAATTTAAATACATGACATATTTTAATGCATTTTCTTTACTTACCCAGAGACTGGCCATTAGTTTCTTAGGGTGAGTTAGTTTTTTAACAGCAAAATCAGAGCCCTCTGACACAGTACACCAAATTTTCTTGATGTTAATTTATAGTGTTTCAGTTTCCTTTATTGTCTTGCATTTAATTTTATTTCATTTATGGTTTTATCTTTTTTTTCTTTGCAAATCCATACAGCACTTTTTCCATGTGTATTGTATTTAGGGTTCCATGCACCAAAGGTGCTGGAAGCCTATTGTAATTATTAGGATTTTTCTTTCTCCTTCTTCTTCTTATTTTTTTGCTGTGATAAAGGAACCATGCAGACCAAACCATAAGTTGTAGAGAACCTTGGTGCAACCTTGGTTCTGTGAATTCCAGACCACCAGAGACGGAGTTATAGCAGTGGATAATCACAGCATCAGCCAGATAGGTCGAAAAATATATACCAACAAAGTCATGTACTGATGGGCATATAAGCCACTGCATCTTAGCCCCCCGCCTCGGAGCATCTTTCTGTCTTCCGAGTGACAGGGAACTCAGGCAGTCATCCAGAATTCACAGAACCATGGTTACATCCATAACCAGCATTCTGTTTCATTCCTCCTGACCGCCAAAGACGGTGTTATAGCAATGGATGACCCATACCAACAAAGTCACAAGGAGGTAACTTACCAGAAAAACAGGGATTATCAGCGAAGCACAGCCAAGCTCACATCCTGGAATGAAGCAACATGAACATTGTAGAATCTTGCAACAGGGAGAAGACCATGTCGCTGCAGCACAGATGTCATTAAGAGAAACACTCCTGAAGGCAGCCCACAAAGAGGAAACAGCCCTGGTGGAATGGCAAGTGATGGCCCCGGGCATGGGTTGCCGAGCCTTCGCAATAACCTCAACAACCCACCTTGACAGCCTCTGCTTCAACAGAGGGGCACTTTTCTTAACACCCTCATAACAGACAAACAACTGCTCTGATTGTCTTAACTGCGCAGTACCCTCCACATAGCACCTCAAGGCTCATACAGGGCACAGGAGCGGAGAATGTGGTTCAAGAACTGTTGGTTGGAAGGAAAACAGCTGAATGGACCGATTAATAAATTGATGCAGGTGCACCTTAGGAAGGACGGTTGGATTGGGCTAAAGGATAACACCAGTACCCACTGGTTTCCATCTCAGGCTGAGGCTCAAGGACAGTGCATGAAGCTCACTTACCCTTTTCGTAGAAGCCACGGCCATGAGGAAGGCTGCTTTCAGTGACTTCCACCTAAGATCTGCATCTTCCAATGGTTCAAAAGGAGGTTGACAGTGAGACTCCAACACCTGAGGTAAACTCCACACTGGAGAACGGGGAAAGCGAGCAGGATTGAGGTGCCGCACATTCCAGAGAAGAGCAGTCCACAATGGTGTGCAGAAATAGCCGCCAAATAGACCTTTAAGGTGGAGACTGCCCTTCCACTTTCCAAAAGACCTTGTAGGAAACTCAAAATTACTGAAACCATACATTGTACAGGGTCAAAACCACAAGACTTGCACCATGAACAAAGAGACTTCCATCGATAGGCATAAAGCGTTCATGTAGAAGCAGCCCTTGCGTTGAGGCTGTGAATGACTGAGAGTTCACAGTCTGCTAGAAGGGAGTTGACCCATAGATGGGCTGGGTCGGGATGCCAAATACAGCCATCCAGCTGGGATAGCAGATCCCTCCTGAGAGGAAGCTGCCTTGGTCTGTCCACTACCAAGGTTAGGAGCAAGGGAAACCATGGTCTGGACAGCCAGCCTGTGTCTGCCCTGAGCAATTCTGTGAGGTGTCTCCCACAACAGACGAGTTGGAGGAAATGCATATAGGAGACAATCGTATGAGAGAACATCCTGCCCCAATGGACTGGACGCTTCCATTTGAGCAAATCACAATGGGCAGTGAGTTGTGTTCTCCGAAGCAAATAGATCCACTTCTGCCATGCCGAATTCCTGCCAAATGTCTTGATCTACATCTGGGTGGAGCCTCAACTCTCCTGGATGTAACCAATTCCTGGACAGAGCATCTGTCAAATAAACAGCCCTCAGTGTTGCAAACTGTGGAAGTGACCATGTGAGGATATCATGAGTGAGCCATAGCAAGCTCTCTGATTTTATGCCTCCCTGATGGTTCAGATTGAAAACCGTCGATGTATTGTCTGAGCGTACAAGCACGTGGCGGCCTGCTAGCACTGGAAGGAAATGTCTCGAGGCCAGAAAAACTGCACACATCTCCAGCAGGTTGATGTGATCCATAGACAGGTCCTTTAACCATTTGCCACTGATACCCCTGTGGTTCCAAACTGCTCCCCAACCCATGAGGGATGCATCGGTTTTTACCATCTCCCGACAATAGGGAACAATTCCTATTGGAATGCCTGCTGTCAAAAAGGCCAGTGATAGCAAAAGGTAGAACCCTGAACTGATCAATCTCGCTCTTAAAACTGAAGCGTAGAAACTTCCTGTGATGTATGGCAATTGGACCATGAAAATATGCATCCGTCAGGTCAACAGTCGTGAACCAATCTCCCTCCATCACTGAGAGCTTCTGAAAGGATCGGGTCTACCACAACAGTCGGGATGCATCCCGAAAACATTGGAGGCTGGTGTCAGAACTGCAGAGTATATCCATTGTGCAGTGTCGCCAAGACCCAAGGATCCGACCCTGTGCCTTCCAAATAACTCAGATGATGTGCCATAAAATGTCCGACCACTGGCCCGAGCATCTCAGTCCTTGAAGGTTCGGCCTTTTGCAATTGTGTGTGTGTGTGTGGTGGGGGGGGCGCTAACGCAGGGCCCCTGAGGCACGGCAGGGGGTGGGACTACCATGGGGGGTCCATCTGGGCATCATCCGACCCAGGAAATCTCTGCTGGGCCTGAGGTCAGTAAGAGGGCATGTGATGAAAGCATGGCTGCACAGGCGTGTAGCGCTGATTAGCAGGTGCTGTTGGCATCCTAAAATTCGGAGCAAGTTACACCTGTGTTAGCTTCTGGGTGGCAGCAGACAACTTCATGCGCCTTTCCAACACCTCAGATATGTCAAGACCAAAAAGATATCTGGGAACAATGGATAGGTCTCTCAGGGTTTTCTTACAATCTTCTGACAACTTGGCTTGAGCGAGCCTTACCTGCCTGTAAGCAGTCAAGAGTGTTGCAGTGAGAGAGCCCAGTTATCATGTCATGTGCCCCATGGCCAGCAAGGCTGTCTGCAAGAACTGTGGGACAGAGGACAGTGTGGGACACTTCCACAGACCCCAAAGAATTAGAAGCAGCCAATATCAATTGGCAAATGGTGTTCTCAGCACAACTGATGTAGGCAACTGACTCGTACGCTTTCTTCAGAAAGGAATCTGTGAGGCAACACTGGGCACTAGGACACTGTACGTTCCCCCGCAATGCCTCATCTGGTGACACCACCAGTGCGGCAACTGGCTGTTCAACTTCTGGTATGTTCCGCCCTACAATGAACTCTGCTTCTGCCATTGAAGCCAAAGTGCAAGCAGTCTTGGAATGTCTCTTGGTCATCCCTGATCTTTTGAGGACACTCAAAAATTCCACTACAAAGTCTTTATACGCAGGCATAGCAAATGAATCCATAGGTGAAGGTCTATGAAAAAACACTTTAGACTGAACAGGATGTGCAGGGCATTCATCAAGGCCAAGACAGGCCACTGCCATCCAAAGCACCTCCAATGTGTCATCCACCAGAGGAGAAGAAGTCCCTGAAAGATAAAGAGAATCCTCACCAGAGCCACTAGCTAATGTGGACCCTGCTGGCTTGTCCTGAATCTCAGCAACATCAATGAGAAGATTGTCTTGGAAAATGTCTGTTGGAAGCACATGTAGATATAGCGTCAATGTGGGGGCTATGATGCGTGTAAGGTGAAACAGTAGCTTCCTCACAAGATGAATGTGAGTGAGTGTCCTCAGCTGTAGCAGCAGCAGGGAATTAGTCTGCTGGCTGGAGGGCCTGCAAGAGGCCTTTCATCTCTGCCATGTCTGATGAAAAAGCAAAGCAACCTTCTTTGACAACAGGTGCTCTGCCAAATTATTTCCTCTAGAACTAGATTTTTTTCAAGCTGGAGGAGCACCAGCAGCTGCTGAGGTACAGCGCTTCTGAGCTCTCTGCTGCAAACCCAAATCTGCTTTCAAAACCTTAGTGTCCTGGTTGTGGTCCAATCCAGCCAGAAGCAACTGTCTCTCCGACATCAGCAGAAAGCTACAATGCGGGCACGGGTCTGTAAGTGCTTCCTTCAGATGCTGAACACCCAGGCATGATGGACAGAGATCATGCCCCATACCCATCGCCAGGAAGAAGCTCATTAGGACAGAGCTTGCAGTTCAGAGGATATACAGTAGAAATGAAGCTGAAAGCCATTTGAACTGCGAAAATAGAAAACCTCTGGATACAACCACCAGGAGTGAAAGCAAAGAATTCCAATAAATACTCCGGATGACTCACCTCCGGATGAACTGCGAGGAACAGAGAGAAGAGTGTACGGGCTCCAAATTAATAATTTGACAAACACCCACAGCTAGGACCGGCATGCACAGTGTACAGCACAATATATAACACACGAGACCGCCGAAACACAAACTCGCTCAATAACTAGCATTAAAACACGGGTGACACGCCTCCGGATAGAAACGTGAGGTACACATCGTGCAGAAAATATAAGCCTGTAAAAGAAAAAAAAAACAACCTTACTGATCAAGATGTGATGAAGACAGGTCCAATTCAAGCAATCTTGCCGACACGGGGGAACACACACGCACACACAACCGGCTCGTAGAGCCGCGAAGTGCAAAAACAAGCAAAAAAACTAAATAAACAATCAAAATGGTTACAACAATAGCCAATGGCGCAGGAAACACCCCCCGGATAGAACCATGAGGCAAGTGGCACCGTGTGAGAAGTTGTAATGAAGGAAAAATAATCCAATCAAATGCAAAAAACATATCGTCACAGCTTGGGATTTCGCTGCTTGGAGAAAGCTGCATTTGACGATATGATTAAACTGAAAACACTACGAACTAATCCAAAGGCGAGAAAGCAAAAGACACGGGGTGCTAAGCTGCAGTGGCTTGTATGCCCTCAGCTCAGCTCACGTCACTACAAGACTTTGTTGGTATATGTTTTTTGACCTATCTGCGATTATCCACTGCTATAACACCATCTCTGGCGGTCAGGAGGAATGAAACAGAACTTGGTCTACAGGTAATATTCCCTCCTGCCACTCAGGTGAGATGGGCCCAATTGGCCTAATGGTGGCACTATGAATCGTGAGTCCTTCAAAAAAATACATTTTTCTACTGATTCCTTGGGTTTTCCCAAACAAAAAAGCACCATTTATCCTTGCCCACTTAGGTTTTTTGCTAACTTGGATAATATGCAAAACCTACTTTTGCGAATTAGTCTTAAGTTTTTTGACTGATCTTCACAAATTTAGTGTGAAATTACTCAGGAGAATGTGAAACTCAATAATAATCAAAAATGTGTTGACATTTGTAAACAATATGGCTGCCACATGTCAATCAATTCTAATGAGGCAGAGCCTAATTTACTCAAACAGCTGTAACTCATGATTGCTTGCATGGATTCACATGAATCTTGAAAGCCATATACAGGACAAGATTCAGAGGTTATCTCCAAGGTCAAATTTGGGGTGTGGTCATACATAGGGGGAGGAGCTAAAGTCAGAAAAAAGTTTCTCAATTGTCCCATTGAGCTGAAATTTGGTATGCTGCTTCTATGTGCTAATCTGTAATTGGAATTTTGAGGATGACCTTATTACTTCAAAAACACAGCCCCTTCATCCAATCAGATTTCAGCCGGCATCCATCACACAAAACTTGATGATGTATGTTCATCAAGTATGTTCATCAAGTATGTTCATCTGTGGTCCCTTCATTGTTCTATGTATCTTGGCAAGAACTGGTCAATAGGGGTGCTATTTTTGTGATGAGTGCTTGGACCCCGCAGATCATCATATAAAATTTGTTGATGAAATACTCATCTCCTGGAGTTTTACCTGTTTTGAGGTTCTTTACTTGTTAGCTGTTTTCTCATTAAAGGCTTTTACAACCTGTTAAATGTGTAGAACATAAATAAACAGAAATAATTGTTTAAGCCATGGCCTCAGCACAAGTGTCTTATGTGGCTTAGAAGACACTTTTGGAAACCTGTCTTACAGTCTGGAGTGCTTGTTTGTGTTTATATGAGCCTCCTGTCAGTCATGTTATAGACACTCCCCTTCACTCCACCTCATTCTAAGTCTGAAATCTCCAATATAATAATTCTCCTAGATAATTCTGCTGTGAGCAAACAAGCACTCTGTGCTTTGTGAAACCAGAATAAACACTGGAAGCACTTTTCCAAGATGGAGTAATTTATTACTGGTTAAGCAGATGAAGTTGGACATGGAATTAGCAGCTCCGCTCCTAGACAGGTATTTAAACGCAATCTGTATGAAGCTTTAAATTGTTTGAATTGCCTGCTTCGCATAAAAAATCAAGTAGATATGTGTTTATTACAAAGCAAAACAGGCCAATAAAGGCACTCTTGACCATTCTCATAAAACAGTATGAGCCAAATTTAACTTGTAGTTGAACTCTACGCACCAAGTTAGAGCTTTCTGGACACAGGTGGGAATGGGGATGGGCTCAGGTAGTAAAATAAAATAAAAAGTCATTAAAATGTTTTTGTACTCACCCTCTCAACCATTAGACACCTAATAATGTCACTACTCTTTTCTTCCCTTGCCTGCTTAAGACTTTTTGATAAGAATAAGACTTTTAATAAGAATATTTTCAATTCATCAAAATCTATATTTACAGCATCTTCATTATAATTTTTTTCATAGTTTTTTTCAGCAACTTCGTCCTTATCTTATTGGCCTGTCCTTGATTTAGAGATGTAAAAGCTCTTAATTTGCTTTTACAACCTATATGCTAAAAGTTTTAATGAGTTTGTCCTACATTAAACTGTATTTGCTTAGCGAAGATCACTGATCTCTTTATTTCCTTCCTTCACAGCTAATCCAGTTCTAGGCATTTTCTATTTTATTTAATGGGTTTATGGCTCTATGTTGCCCCCTAGTGGAATAATAGAGACTAGTTCTTTCCATAATCTTTGAATTTACTAAGGATTGTCAATTTAGAGCACGGATTCTAAATTCACTTGGTGGAAGGGATTAGAAACTTTATCAGGCCAGTCCCAGCCCATGCACTATATGTTTTTTACACACCTGATTTAAAATCTCCTGGTACTTCATAGAATCCATGATGATATGTATCCTAACAAGGTTCCTCTGGATGAAAAACAGAACATCATCATTAACAGATCCCCTACCAAATGTAACAGTGGGGATTAGGTGTTTTTTGTTTGTTTGTTTGTTTGTTTTGTATAACCATTTCTTTTTTATGCCAAAAAGCTCTTTGGATGTTTAAGTTGCAGGTAAAGTAGAACTAAAAGTTAGTGTGACATTCATTTTAACTTGGAAGTAGGATGTCTGAACTCAGACTTTGGTACATTCAAGGTCCAAAATGGCAAAAATACATGGACGCCTCCATGAAAGTTTCTCTAAACTGGATTACAGGGCCAGTTGTATAGGAGGCTGCATGGATGCAGGACTCCATCTTAGATTCTTCTTCATGTTAATATTTCAACTGTGTATTTTGAGCATGCACATTTGGAGAGAGTGAGACAACACAATTTAAACACAGGCATTCAATTTGATTCTTCATGTATATAAAAAGTAAATTGCACACACACATATATATTTGAACAGAATGAAGCAGTTTATTAAGAAATTCTTTACACTGTTATTGCTTCTGCTGCCTCTGTGGTAGACACGATGGGTAATGTGAGAAAGACGTGTTTAGAAGATGTAAGACAAGACACTTCATACCAATCCTTGTTTTTGCATTTTTATTCCTTAAAAAAAATAATAATAATAATTTTGCAGTAAAAGGTGTTGTTACTGTGCTCTACTATTCCTATGTGTAATGTTTACGCTATGGTTTTACATTTACATTTATGGCATTTGGCAGACGCCCTTATCCAGAGCAACTTACATTTCTCTCATTTATACAACTGAGCGGTTGAGGGCCTTGCTCAAGGGCCCAGCAGTGGCAGCTTGGCGGTGCTGAGGATTGAACTCATGACCTTCCGATCAGTAGCCCAACATCTTAACCACTGAGCGACCACTGCCCTTTTTTTGTCTCATTCACCAAGTAAGCTGACTGGCCTTCTTTCTCTTGACGTACCAGAGAAGCTCTGACTGAATCTTTCCACATACATGTCCTGAGATATTGCCTGTACAGGCTGTGAGTTTAAACTTTACAGTTTTAAAAAAAATGTGTGCAAATGTTGACTTTATTTTACCGTGTTTACAGAAATAATGTAGACGCAGATACAAAAAAGAACATTCTCAGGAGCCAGGGATCGATGAAATTAACGTTTTTAAGGCTCGGCTCACAGCTTACTTGGAGGACGGAAATTCTGAGTTAGTAGCACTTGCACACTACCACAATGTCGTAATTACTTGGGAATTCGCACACTCCATGACCAAAATTTTGTAGACACCTGACCATCACACCCATATGTGGTTCTTCCCCAAACTGTTGCCACAAAGTTGGAAGCACACAATTATATAGAAAGTCTTTGTACGCTGTAGCATTACAGTTTCCCTTCACTGGAACTAAGAGGCTGAAACCTGTTCCAGCATGACGATGCCCCTGTGTACAAAGCGACAATGCGAGCTCCATGAAGACATGGTTTGCCAAGGATGGAGTGGAAGAACTCCCGTGGCCTGCAAAGAACCCTGACGTCAACCCTGACGTCAACCCTTGTTACCAGTATTTGGCAAACTGTGACTATAGCATAGGTCAGAGAGTAAGATGTTGTAACCAACAAAGGGTCCAAGCTGCAGAATCGGCTCCTATTCTTCTTGAACAGAATTTTCTCCATATTCATCTTTATGAGAGTTTATGACATGAAAGCTTAACACCACACAAACCAACACTTCAGATAAAGCGCCTACTTTAAAATCAAAACTTGAGCTAAGGTGCTGCAGGTTCCACCGAGATTTGAACTCGGATCGCTGGATTCAGAGTCCAGAGTGCTAACCATTACACCATGGAACCTAGATGTCTTGAGGGCTTGGCTTTCACCAGCTGATTACTACCATATACTGAACAGCAAGCAGCAATTATCCAATAGGTCAGTGCCTAGGTGAACCTGAAGGTCGTGGGTTCGAGTCTCAGGGAGGCAGGGATTGTAGGTGGGGGGAGTGAATGACCAGCGCTCTCTCCAACCTTCAATACCACGACTGAGGTGAGACCCTTGAGCAAGGCATCGAACCCCCAACTGCTCCCCGGACGCTGCAGCAAAAAAGGCTGCCCACTGCTCCGGGTGCGCGCACTTGGATGGGTTAAATGCAGAGCACAAATTCCGAGTATGGGTCACGATGCTTGGCCACACGTCACTTCACTTCACTTAAAGGTAGGAGATCTGAGTCCGATGACTGAACTTTTACCACAGGGTTACTCCTATTATAACTCTCCTCGGTTAACTGGCCGAGGTGGGGGTCTTATGTCTATTTTTAAAGAAGGAATCGGATGTTGGATGATTTCTCCTGAACTTTATAATAGTTTTGAGTTACAAACGTTCCAGATAATGCTGACTAATCCTATGCTGGTTGCACTTGTGTATCGCCCTCCAAAGTCAAACAGGGATTTTATAAATGAACTTTCTGATTTTGTGAGTTGGCTGATTACTCAATTTGACTGTTTCTTAATTATTGGTGATTTTAATGTGCACCTGTGTTGTGGGTAGGATGCGGTTTCCAGAGAGTTTGTGAATCTGATTGACTCTTTTGATTTGATACAGTGGGTTAAAGCGCCAACTCATAAGTTGAGCCACACACTGGACTTGGTTTTATCTTACAACCTGCCCATTCAGGATATTATGATTGATGAGGTAGTGTTCTCTGACCATAAATCTGTGTTTTTTAATGTCTGTTGTTATAAGAATGTGAGAAAGTTATGGCCTGAGAAAGTACTGTCTCGGAGAATTGACTCCTCAACTAGTGCAGAGTTCTCTATGTTGTATAGAGACTGTTATGAATCCGAAATATCTCTGATGAATTTAAGTGTTGATGAGCAGTTGGAACAGTTTAATTCTGTATGTGCTGATATTTTGGATAGTGTTGCTCCTCTTGAAAAGTTAAAAGGCAACATGCGCAACAAGCTGAGAGGAGGTGGAAAAAACATAAATTGCAGGTCCGTTATGAAATTTTCAGAGAAGCTCTCTTGACATTCCAGAAGGCCTCTAGAGATGCAAAACATAAGTATTACTCTGATGTTATTATAACATGTAAATAACCCTAAAATTTTATTTGAGACCATAAATTCAGTTATTAATCCTTTGCAAACTAGATACCCAGAGCCTTCTATCCTGAATTGTGAACATTTTCTTAATTTTTTTTAATAAGAAAAGTGTTGATTTACATGCTAAAATTCTGAAACTGCAGGTGGTTTCTTCTGTGGACCTGGCTGTGCCTTGTAGCATGGAATGAAGAGAATTCCATTATATTACTCTTCCAGTTTTGGCAGATATTGTAGCACATCTTAAACCTTCTTCATCTAAAGGGGA
>CM075013.1:23189778-23212569 GCA_037576675.1 Pangasius sanitwongsei | reverse complement strand
CCCCCCCCCCCCCCCCCCCCCCCCCCCCCCCCCCCCCCCCCCCCCCCCCCCCCCCCCCCCCCCCCAAAAAAAAAAAACCAAAGCCCATCCAGGCCAGGGTGAGATGAGAAAAGATCCTGGCAGCAGCTCATCAAGTCAATGATAAACCTGCAATTGTCCATCAATAGCCAGTCGTTTTACTGAAAAATAGCAAAATGAAGCGTTTCTGAAAGTGTAATTTTTTTTTTTGCGCTTCACATTTTACTGATGTTGCTTTTGTGGTACGGTTCTGATCGAGCATTTCTCTCACGGGTCATTTTCAATATGACTTGTGTCATATTGTCACAAAGGTGCAGTCCTGGGTCATAACTCCTGAATATGTAATAAAAACACAGGACAGATGAAGATGGAAAAAAATTGTTGCTTCAATTAATTAAACGAAAATAAAAAGAAAGAAAATGTGCATACATTCATAGACCGTTGTTAGTGTAATTACAATGAAATGACATTAATTGGATAAAATATATATATATATATATATATCCATCCACTCAAAGTAAATATTTACTCAATGGAACAAAGCTACATGTTGAGATGGATAGTTTTATCATTCCGTGGTTTTATAGGGGCTCATGAGCAAGCAGAGGTTGTGGCATTAAAGAGAAAGTGTTGTGACTCACCTGAGCAGACAGATGCACACCTTGCAGCCGGAGGTGAGACGGCAGAATCCGAACCTCTGCTTGCTCTCGATATCAGTCAGCACAAACGTGAAGTTCTGGCCCACCTGATTCTGGGACACTCTGTAGCCACATAACACACACACACACACACACACACACACACACACACACACACACACACAAGAGGACACAACAGCCAGCTTTACAAAGGCCTGCACTAACTAACCAGACTTATTTCTCAAAACATGACTCGTATTTAAAAAAAGAAAAGTGGGTGGGAGGTTTAAACCTGTTTGCTTAATTACTCGACAAATGTGTTTTGCTCATTTCAAAAACCTCAAAAATATGAATGATTGCTAAGCAAAATATTAATAAACAGCTTTAACTGCTAGAGCAGCTTGCTGATTGTGTCATTATCTGAGCAGCGGCTCATTTCACAGTGCTGTACGTGCATCACACTCTACATAAGGCATATTCCTTAATGTTTGGCCAAACAGGAAAAGGAATGAATATCACTGCTCCATAAAAAGGAAGAGAGCGACTGCTGCAGACTTTCAGTCTGGACGATTCGAACTGCACGTCTCACTGCTGCACGCGGGGTGTTTCGGCTACGCCTGCGTTCGCTTCAACACTAGATGGCAGCAGTTAAGCTTCAACGGAAAGAAGGACGCTTTCCCCTTCTCCCTCACTGCCTGTAAAAACTGTACAAAGGCACTTTTTCACATTTTTGTTTTCAGAATCAGGATGATGTCCCTACATCACACTGTTTCTCACACACACACACACACACACACACACACACAGGCAGGCAGACCTACTTACCTGTTGTAAGTAGATTTTTTTGGTTTGTTTCATATACTGTTATTCATTATATTCATTTACTGTGTGTTTGTGTAGAGAGAGGGGTATATTATTTTTAAAAAATACACATGAGTGGAGGGAGAAGAGGTCAATAAGAGGGAGTCTTACCTTTCTACATCAAATGGGAAACAGAACTTGGGCACCGTCTGCAGGACCTCCTGTGACAAAACGGAAAAAGACAACACCATATAATAAAATTACACAGGGGAGTATACAGTGAATAAGCTCCCTGCAGGAGGTCTCACACACACACGGTTTGGTGTTGCTACAGGCATGTAGCATATACATATATATACACATATATATACACATATATATATATATATCTGGCATATCTGTATTTAAAGAAATACTCTCTGTACAGAAAAGTTCTTTACTTGAAACTCATCTGTAACTGAAGCTTATGAGCAGTTAATAAACATTACACTGTGTGACCATACAGCTCAAATTCAAATACACGCCCGTTACACACGGCCAGTAAAGGTCTCAGGATAAGACAGACCTGCCTTAACAAAGCTTCGTTAATGTCCTCTTATCCAACTCGCATGAACTGCTGGAGCATTGCAGTGAAAAGGAATTCTCATGCTTTGATTTTCGCCAAAAGATTTTCAGAATCACAGACCTTGACTGCTAGCACAATCATAATTCCATCCCTTCAGGACTGTTTTTGCAGGATCATCCCAAATGCTCTACTGACTTCTCAAAAGAGCACAAACATTTATCGAATGGCCCTTAAAAAGCATTTTTAATCAAACGGCTTCTCTCTTCTTTTCTCAGTATAGGGGAATGTGTTGAAATTATTCCTATAGATGCAAGTGATCTTAGAGCAGGTTGAAAAGAAAAAAAAAAAAACCAACACGACAACACAGAAGAGCTGCTTTAAGCTAAAGCCTGATTCAGTATTCATGGCAACAATTACACGTTACGCTTTATCCATGTTTTACTACAAATTTCTCAATAAGGGTAACGGAACAAAGTATCAGATGGCGAAAGTGACACTTGAGCTCAGCGATGCCTCAGCAAGCAGACGGGGCTCTCGGCAGCTTAAATAATTAGCTACCATTAACTTCATTCACCGGCAAGGAGGAATAAGGAAAGGGAGGGGAGGATTGAGACGCAGCCGAAGGTTGCTGGAAGATTGTAGAGACAATGGGTGAGTGGATCAGTGAGGAGAAAGCGGCCTTAAGGGCTTTACCACCCCGCGTGGCCCCACGGGGATCGTCCCTGCACCAGTAGCATATGGATTTCCACATTCGGCCCGGCACCATATGGGTTAGCCACGTCTGGCTGGTGCCACACCACAGCTTAGCCATGGGGAACCGCCAGCGATCCCCTCGCACGTACATAGATAGCTGCCACCACTTGAACGGAGGGTGTGGTGTTTGAGCGTGTTTTTATTTGTGTGCGCGAGTGCAGAGCTGATGACTGGCTGTTGTACAGCTCAGTAGGTGGCGGAGGCGGGTGGGGGGATTGGGAGACTAGTGAACCAGATAGCAGAAGACGAGGACTGAAGGATCTGGCAGGAGAGCGGAGCTGGCAGAGACTGTCGTGTCTTGCTGCGGCCTGTGACTGTACAAGTGTTTGTTTTTTTTTTTTTAAATTTTAAATAAATAAGTTGCACACAAGCAAGCTCGACATGCCGTATGTGCACACTGCTATTATTAGCCACTATAGGCGCCCATCAATATGTTCCTGCACATCTTGCTTCTTTGGGGCATGGATATGGCAGACGTAAACTCGTCTCTTCATTCCAAAGCGGTCACGACCACCTCGCTGGTCCAGCTACCTGATTTTAGAGAGTTTAGAGTCTTTGCCCTTAATATAAGAAAGCTGGTCATGTGATGAACGGCTAAAGGAAGTGTGTGTGACCAACAAGAAAGCGTCTTGCGCATAAACACAATATCGGTGTCACACAGATTTATATTCCTAGGAAGAATGGAAAGGATGGGAAGGATGGCATTCCTGGCTTCTTCGTCAAACACAGTGCAGCACCGAACAATCACAGTTCGTGCTCTCCTTTAAGTGTGTTCGGCTGTCATGTGACGTTTGACTAGATGCTGTGCTTAGCCATCACACTCATCACACATAAAAAAAAAAGGGAGAAAAACAGGAAACTGGCTGTTCATCATAGCTATTAAAACTAATCATGAAATTGAAATTATACTCGAACACACAGCATCTACTCCGGAGTAGAAAAAAAGACAAACATGGGCAAAACTACAGACTCACACTAGGTAGACATTTCTGGCATCTGTAGCAACCACTTGGCACCCAGCATCCCTTCAGCAAACCTGATTCCCATGATTCTCCTTGTAAATCTAAATCTATAGCGCGTCCTACACACCTTCATCTCCTCTTCCTCACTCCAGGTGATCAGGGGACAACACCGAAACATGTCAAGGGAAGAAAGGCAGCCTGGGTAAGGGACAGAGTGTGTGTTGCTGCATTTATTTCCTTTCCCTACCTTTTCTTTTTCCTTTTCTTCACTTCCTCCTGACCATTTTTCCCAAGACAAAAGAATATAAAGCAGCTAATACATTTACAACTCACTGGAGGCGGCAGGCTGAACTCGAAGGGCTGCATTATTTAGTTACTGTTGAGACAGGGATATCACTCAATGAGACAGGAGTCTCCATTCCACCCAGCTCCCCCTGCGGAGGCCTGCAACAATCACATCACAGCTTCTCCCTCTCTCACACATCCTCCTCACCCCTTCGCTCGATCTCTCTCTCTCTCTCTCTCTCTCTCTCTCGCCACCTAACTTCATTTATTACCTCACCACACATCGACTAGACTTCCTCAGCCCTCAGACTGCACATAGAGCACACGGGGCACTAACAGTATGAAAAATTGATGGTACAATCCAATAGTGCTTTTGGTGTGACATAAAGTGTGACAATTAAAACAAGACAAAACACTGCATTACATATAATTTACGTCTTATGCGCCCCTATTCATTTCCACCTGCTTAAAAAAAAGAAACATGCCGAATATTTTCAGGGACGGATTTTGTGACTTCACAATCTATACCGGTATTCCGTATCACAATATACTGTCGCAGCCTTAGTACCGCAGGAAGTGGCAGCAGTTCTTTCACACACATTGCCAGGCACGGAAGCTTGCAGCGGAGCAGTGGGCTTGCTCGCAGTGTATCTGTGTGTGTCAGGAGCTTTCGAGCTCGGCATATTTAAATGAGAACAGCGAGACAGAATGGTGGGAGAGTCTGTCTCCTGGCCCGGGGTTTGAAATGTGAGCAGGGAACTTGGCAGCGTTCTGCTTCTACTAGGTAAAAGAGAAATGCAAGAGTAACACACACACACACACACACACACACACACACATACACACACAGTGTCAATACTTGCCGGGGGGAGGGGGGATTGATAGGGGAATAAGAAAGGGAGGGTCGGAAAATGGGAAAGGGAGACGATGAGACAGTGGGAGAGAGAAAGTGAAAGACAATGGGGAAAAAGAGGAGAAGAGAATAAAATGAGACACAGAGTAGAGAGCGAGACAGACAGATAGACAGAGAAAGAGAGAACACCGAGTGTGTGTGTGTGTGTGTGTGTGTGAGTGAGAGAGAGAGAGAGAGAGAGAGAGAGGGAGAGAGGGAGAGATCCCCATCTCTTCCTCCTCAAGCTGGTGGGATTCCTCCCCAGGGGCTTCAGTCTTTAAACCTCCATGCTCTTTAAAAATTCTGCCAGCCAGCAGGTCTACACGCCACTGTGGAGCTGTCGCCAGCAGGGGATATGCATGTGTGTGTGTGTGTGTGTGTGTGTGTGTGACTGGCACAGCCACCATGCTGATGGCACAGAAGTCCTAGTGACAGGTTCAGCCCTGAATCTTCCCCACAGATCAATGCAGGAGCCCGCAGCCTCTCGCGCCCCCTTCCCCAATTAGGTCCTCTCGCTTTCTTTCTTTCTTTCTCTCTTTCTCTTTCTTTCTCTCTCTCTCTCTCTCTCTCTCCTGCCACAGAAAGCCAGGCCATAATGCATGCAGCTACAAAGGCCCTTGGTTACTGTGACACAAAAGGTCCATCGGTCCCCAAACAGGCCACTTAAAATACATTCTCATCTCTGGTTGAAACAGATCTGGCATGGCTATTTTTTTTTCCAAATACCATCCATTAGATACATATATTACTCCAGGTCCATTTAACCTGAACAATAGAAATTGGAATGAATATAAATCTGCACTGAGTAGTAATTACGATATTAGCATTACACATTGGTGAATAAAAGGGGAGACAGTGAACTAAACTACTGTTTTCTAACGTGACAGAATTTTAATTACAAATGGTAAAACTGAACCATTCACCAATCAAATCATCAAACAAACCAGGCAAACCATCCATCAATCAAACCACCCATCAATCAAACCATCAATCAAACCATTCATCAAACTACCAAATAATCATCCATTAATCAAACCATCCAAACAAACCATCCATCAATCAAACCATCAATCAAACCATTCATCAAACTACCAAATAATCATCCATTAATCAAACCATCCAAACAAACCATCAATCAAACAATCAAACCACCCATCAATCAAACCACCCATCAATCAAACCATCAAACAATCAAACCACCCATCAATCAAACCACCCATCAATCAAACCACCCATCAATAAGTCAAACATCCATCAAACCATCCACCAATCATACAATCAAATCATCCATCAATCAAACATCCAACAATCAAACCATCAATCAAACTACCAAATAACCATAAATTTAATCAAACCATCAATCAAACTACCAAATAACCATAAATTTAATCAAACCACCAATCAAACTACCAAATAACCATAAATTTAATCAAACCATCCATCAAACAAACCATCAAACTATCAAACCATCCATCAATCAAACTACCAAACATCCATCAATCCAATTATCAATCAAACTATTATTCAAACCACCAAACTATCAAACAAAACATCCATCCATTAAACTATCAATCAAACCAAACCATCAAACCAAAGCATCCAGTGATAACCTACTCGCACACTAACTCACTGTTTCACTGTTAACAGTGAAATGCTCCATGTGGGAATAGATCACAAACAACCACAAAACACATAAATGCATTTACACCGAGCTGGCCATTTATCATGTACAACTACCTTTTATCTATGCTTCTTGGCCATAGATCTTAGGTCTTAGTAATTTGTTGGGCCACCACAAGCCACCAGAACAGCTTTAAATGAGCTTTGGCTTTACGTTCTGCAAGATTCTGGAACTGTACAGAGGGATGAACACCATTCTTCCAAATGATATTCCCTCAGTTGGGGTTTTGATGATGGTGGTGATGGAGAGTGCTGCCTAACACATCCAAAATCTCCCAATGTGTTGGAAGCTGAGATCAGGTGACTGTGAAGGCCACAGGGCATGGGCAGCGAGTCAAGCACAGATCAGCACTTTGACTTGATGCACATAAGAGCCCTGAACCCTGAGTCCCATAAATAAGCTCAAGCAAACGGTTCCAACTCGGGTTCGACAGCTCAGTCAGGTTCATGTATTGTACATCAGGCAATATTTTCTTTTTTCACCAAAATCATTGTGCACATTTCAGAGCATGGAGCATTCATTTCTATGCTTTCTTTGACTGCAAATAATCTGTAAATATGATAAACATGCATTACCACTGCATATAATCTAATGAGATTTTCACTTCTACACTACTTGGTAGTCGCCATTTTCACCAAGGTTGGACTTTAACCTAAGCCAGAGCGTGTGCTCTTACAGTAGACTGCATGCTGAAATATCACCCATTAATATTGCTGTTCAGAATAAGGGCGTACACTGCAAAAAAAACAAAAAACAAAAAACAGCATGAATATTGTACTTTGTAATGTTTCTAGCTATAAACCAGAATGTGCTGCACAAGATTTTTATTTTAAATAGCTGTTCTTGTCAGGGTCCGGGGTTTGATTAATATGACAATGTGTTAAGTGGGGCTTAAAGGTGCAATTGTCAATTTTATTAATTTCTTACTTGTAGAAATAACCGGGAAGATAAATAGACCATGATAAAATATAAAGGTTTAAGCCGTGGCTTCAGCACCAGCGTATTTCAGAAAACGTATTTCAGCGTATTTCAGTGGTTCAGAAAACCTGTTTGGAGAACTGATTTCCGGTCTGGAATGCTTGCTTGTGTTTGAATGTGCCTCCTGTCAGCCATTTTATAGACACTCTACAGGCCACTGTCGTACATGGGGGCGGAGCTTCATGAAAATAGGTGGGAATGGGCTCAAGGTGTAAAAATAAGAAAAAAAATAATAAATAATAATAATAATAATTCAGATATCGCATCCATCTACTTAACTGTTAGAGACCTGAGCATAACTAATGCTCAAATAAAAGGCTCCAAATTAATTAAGTTAAATATTCCATTAATCAAGTTTATATGCAAGACAAGAACACTACACATAATGGTTGGTAAAAAAAAATCTCCTGTGACTCCACCCACATCTCAGGCGACCCCAAGGTGGAGAATCGACGTGCTAGACGATGAATTATATCGGCTCGGCGGTGACACTGGCGAGGCAGCAGCATGTTAGTAACACTCAGTGTTGCTGCAAACGCTGTGTATTCTCACTGGTCAGTTTATCACACACACGCTCTCTTTGTTGGAAAAACCTTGTAGGTGGACAGTTAGAGACTACAGCTCGTCTTTTCTCAGCACGTCCATGTGCAGTTTCTGTTACTCATCTTATAGCTTTCATCAGTTGTCAGTTTGTGACCACAGGGCCTCTGCTGGATGGATATTTTTGGTTGGTGGACTTTTCTCAACGCAGCCGTGATACTGAGGGGTTTAAACATCGCAGGAGCCTTGCTCCACCTGATACACTCATACTAGCGCAACACCCACCAACATGCCACTAGCATGTCAGGGTAACAGTGGGTTGGTTTAGCTGCCTTCTGCTGTTTTATGTTGGCTAAAGTTTTTTGTTACTTTATATGATCATAAAGGCATATAGAACAACCTGTTCCTAGAGAATCACGACATGACGCTCGAAGCGGTACGTCTCATCGCACCTCTGTTCTGTCTCAGCACCAGGACCTGATGCAAAGGCAAAACTGTTAGGGGTTTAACCTCTCGATTTTTTCCACATCTTACTACTGTGATTCCTTTCATTGCATTTTTATTCGTATGCTGCTGGCTCGCTGTTTCTGACCCTGCTGTGCATTTAATAAGTGCAGACTTTGCCTTCAACCGAATGTATTAAAGGGGAAGTGTCAGTCTAGGTCCAGTTTTAAACTGATGTTCAGATATATATTTTCACGTTAGCAGAGTGGTGTCCAATTTTGCCCCCTTTCCCTTTGTTTTCACAGCTTCTCAATCCAAACCATAGGTGAAAATACGTCTGTGCAGTCTTTTTTTTTTATTTTTTTTATGTATATACACAGTTTACGTGCATGCAACTGCTTGAGAAATGAGCTACAATCCTCTAAAAGCAGTAACAATTCTGAGACCAGCTGTGAAGTACTCCAATTTATTTTTTACTTTTTTTTTTTTTTTTTTTTTTACATGGCAATAATGCACTTCAACTACAACCACGCCACACACAAAAAAAAAGAAAACGACTACCCTCGTGGACTGCAAAAAAACTGAAACTGAGAGACACATATGAAACAAATGTCCAACAGATATTGATCTATTTAATCCATTTAGTCACGTAAACACAATATTGCTGGCAACTAAACTGAACGTAAACTAACAATTTTTATTTTATTTTTTTTATTTTTTTTTTTTTTTAAATGAACAGATTCAGTCTGTAAGACATAATCCTGAATTCAAAGGCAAGCACAGGAGGAGATATTCTCCAAAACTCTCCACGCTGAATAAATTAGCAAGTGACAGGCGAACGTTTTTGTTCTTATGATACAACTGATATTCTTCTGGGCTGAGGGAAGCTTCAACCACATATGCCCCAAAAGTGTGGAGCCAGAAACATCATTAATTCAGTGCCAAGTGGCCTGGGGGATTTTCAGCATTTAAGCTGTCATCTCCCATTGGAAAGCTCGCTCGCTCTCGCGCTCTCTCTCAGCTACTACAAGTGTACAGAAGCACAGTCACTTCTTCACTCTCTCACTTGTCCTCTCTCTCTCTCTCTCTCTCTCTCTCTCTCTCTCTCTCTCTCAGGAGCTCAACCATCAAGGGATTCATCCACTTTTGGAAAATAATTGCAACTTGGCAGATAGGACAGAGAGCCACAACAGCCACTAAAGCCTCCACTGCAGAGCAGAGAATTTTTTTTTTTTTTTTGTAGTCTATCACCATAATTGTCAAGAAGTTGTTACCACAGTTCTTAATTTTCAGGCAGCGTGTGTTTTATATACAAATCGTCCTCTCTCAGAATCCCATGCTTACATATCCTAGTGTTATGCAAAATTCAGAGGAACTCTAATAAGCTAAGACAATGCAGATGGACTTCATACGCAAGAAATGAAACAAAAGCTTACATATCAGTCTTTATAATTAACATGTGATCTTTGAATTAAAATTCTGAGTCGACTTCATTAGTTTTTCAACGTCTTATATTGACATGTTGGCCCATTTTGATTTTAGTTAACAGTTTCCTACGTTACTCAGAATGCCGTTCGACTACCTGCTGATAGTGGTGTAGTGGGATTTATGCTGCGCTCGTGGTGCCTGGTAAGTGGTAATTTGCAGGTTGTAATAATGTTATTTCCCACCTCGGGATGTTTGACGGGTGAAGGGGGAAAGGGAAAAAAAACAAAAAAACATTGACATGGATGCCTCCAAGAAAGCGTGCCTTTCACTTGAGCATGTAAAGCTTATAAAAAGCTATTTTAACCACACTTTCACAGTTACAGGCCTAAGTGGCTATTGGTTCTGTTCTACTGTAGTGAACTTCAAATATTCAATATTCAATTCAATATTTTGACCTTGCAGCACAGCAACAAGTGAATAGCTTAGCAACAAACTAGTCGGCTAACATTAGCAATAACTCCAATGTTAATGATTACCTTTTCAAAACAGCGATTAGCATGGTGTTATAGATTTAGCCAAGTACTGTGACTGATCTAAAGCCAATACTGCTATAAACTCATTTAATTTAAAGTAAAGAAGGAGAACTTTACACTGTTCACAGTGTGGGCGGCCATGTTGATTTCACATCACCCCATAAACGGGGAAGGAACCGGTAGTTGAGAAGACTATCCCAAGTTGGCGAGGAGACGTTTTCTGTGTTTTTTGCCAGTCGTAGGCAAGGAATTACAAGGTGCAACTTTGCCTTGAATGCAGCAATAGCTCTTGCTTCATCTCTACCTAGAGAGGTCGATGCAGCAGGGCTTTAGTCCTTTAGTCTAAGATCAGCTTCAAGAGGTTCAACTTTCATGCTAATACCAACGGTCGAAGCCATTTCCATCTCGTCAAGTCAAGGTTCTGGTGTAACTCCAAGTCTTATAGCTGCACTGCATTCGGGAAGTCCAGCATTCGTTTACGTTTTTGTCTAGAATTAACACTCCACAAAGTTGTGATAGTGTTGGTGATTCCACAACTGGCAGAAACAAGCAGAGTGCAGCTCTATGTTTTTTTTTTTTTTTTTTTTGGTCAGGGTAATCAGCAGCAATGAGTAGCTGTGAGTGTCTAAAAGAGTGGGTACAAAGGCCAGTTCACTGAGGCTGCTCTGCCCATGACCCACATCTCGAGGATGGGGAGGAAAGCTCAACCCTGGGGTGCAAAGCAGAAAGGGAATGCACACTTGCAGGACTGCTGTCAGGGTGTGCACTGAAGGAGAAAATGGAATCTCTGGCATTTCCAACCCCTCACTCCTCCCCATTCTTCCAACTTCTGCCATGCTGTCCCCCAATCATGGCTTTTCTCTCACATGTCCTCCATGCTAACGTGTTAAAGAGATCACCCCTAGTGTTCAAGGATGATGCTCCGCTGGCTGCCTGTCCCCCTAGGGGACCCATCAACATGGTAGAACAGGGTGTGTGGAAGAAGAGGGCCACCAATCATGAAATGTCAGACTCAGGGCATGTGATTGTACACTATGTCAAAAACAGACAAATATTTGCTCTCTGGGACACTGAGGAGATGAATCTCAGAAGCCGGAGCATGTCATTTCATGGCTATGCCAAGACAAAGGATCAACTGTCATTGCAAAACTTGCAACATTTGGATAAATCTGACTTCTTGTGCTGTTTCTGGGAGGTCGTCATCATCCAAGATTTAAAGACGAACACCAAACACCGGCATAAAGACATACTACTGCTACATGCCATGCAGTAAAGCAACTTCAGTAGTTTCTCAAGAAGGGTGCACTGTCACTTCCTGAGAGTGCATCACTAAATAAGACGTCCTATGTTTGGGTCAGCAAGCGTACCACATGCATACGGCCATCCACTTTCCACACAACCCCACTGTCTGGGATTAAATCAACATGGCACAGGCAGTGGAATATAAACCAGCGGTAACATTTGGGATTTTGGGATTTTTAGACCTCTCTGATTTTATTGTTTTTTTACATTTTAATGCAAGCAATTCAGAGAGGAATATTTTGTAATGTCAGCTTTGCTGCAACTTCCTTCCTGCCCCAGATATATCTGTTGGCTGAGACACATTCAAGAAGTATTTAAGTATTCACAAATTATCTTCTGAGGATGTAATTATCTACTGCTTGCATTGTAGTTTATTTGGTATTTCATATAGTGTCAACAATATGATATGAAAATAACAAGTTTATTTCTCACATCAAGAGTGAGAAAGACTGTCAGTTACCAGGCACTACATGAAATTAGGCAGGGAACTTAATCCTACAGTTGACGGTGTAGTTAGCCATGTGAGCAGTTTGCCCAAAGGCACTGTACACACTATGGCCAAAAGTATGTGGACACCTGAGTACTGAACATCCCATTCCAAAACCATAGGCATTAACATGGGTTTGCTCTCCCTTTTCTGCCATAAGAGCCTCCACTCTTCTGGGAAGGCCTTCCACTAGATTCTGGACCATGGTTGTGGGGATTTGTGTTCATTCAGCCACAAGAGGTTGAGCACTGATGTCCAACAGGAAGTCCTGGCACAAAGTCAGTGTTCCAGTTCATCTCATGGTGTTCAGTGGGGTTGAGGTCAGGGCTCTGTGCAGGACACTCGAGTTCTTCCACTCCAACCTTCACACACCATGTCTTCATGGAGCTCGCTTTGTGCACTGGGGCATCGTCATGCTGGAGCAGGTTTGGGCCTCTTAGTGTCAGTGAAGGGAAACTGTAATGTTTACAAAGACATTCTATACAATTGTGTGGCAACAGTTTGGGGAAGAACAACATGTGTGTGTGTGTGTGTGTGTGTGTGTGTGTGTGATGGTCAGGTGTCCACATACTTTTGGCCATACAGTGTATCTGCAGCACATTAAAAAAAAGAAAAAAGACCACCAAAAACTGAGACTAGTATACAGGCAGCTCGATCACAGGTCCACATCCCTGTTGCTGGAGAACCGCCTGTCCTCCATATTTTTTTCAATGTTCTCCCAAGTCTAACACACCTGATTCAACTAATTCGCTAATTAACAGCCCTTCCTGAGTTGAAGTAGGTGTGTGTTACACAAAAATGTGCAGGACCTGGGGGTTCTCCAGGGCGAGGACTGGGAACCCAGGAGCTAGTTTTCCTTCCTATTTTCAAAAAAATAAAAATAATTCTTTTTTTTTTTTTTTTTAAATCACTATGAAAAAATCGCTTTGAAACCTTTAGGTCCATGCAGTCAATTGAACTATTATTTACTCAAATATTTTACTACTTTAGAAAGAATTGCACAGGTTTCCATCTGTCTCCTTCATTTGCAAAAAATGGCTTTGCCACATTTCTCTGGCCTGACCACATGGCAGCTGTAGATGACCAGGACTACAGCAAGTCTCATGGGTCGAGGTTCTTGCACTTCATATTTTACTGCCCCTTGGTACCAGCCTGCAGTCTGTTCTCTGATTAGTTAGAGCCCCTATTCTAGCAGGCAAGAGAAGAGAGGAAGAGAGGGGGGGAAAAAATCAATCCATATTTCCATAATCCACACTGCTGCCCATCTCTTCCCGCTCTGTCTCCCTCTCTCTCCCTCTCTCTCTCTCTTTCGCGCTCCCCTGGGGTAAACTAACCCCTCCACCCCTATCTACGGCCTACAACTGTCATTACGTTCCTGCAACAATAACAGGATAGACAAAAGGGGGCCTACAGAGATTGGGTCTGCTGCTGCCATATGCTGACTAACTTGAGGGAAAAAAAAAGGGATTTCTCCGGCTACAGAGGGAGCATCTCTACAAAGAGGAAAAGGAGCTTAATCCTGGTAATGAGGCGACTGAATGAGAGGCTTTATGTGGACTTGCAAAAGGCCGATCCATCTGTACACACTGCGTAAAATAGCCATCTTACCACAGAAACCATGCCCGTAAACAAAACAGGAATGAAAAAAATAAAATAAAACAGTGCAAAGATCAGACTGCTGATGCTTTTTAAAGGCACAGGTTTCTCTAACCACAAGGTGTGTTTTCTTTTCTTCATTCTTTCTGCTTATTGCACTTGTTGTTAGGGAGTAGGCAGAGCCTGCAGCATCACTGCACACACTCCAACTTCAAAGCAAACAGTCACTTAGACCGGGCAAAAGCAAGTACTTACTCATATTTGTTTCTCCCTCTGTATTCAGCAGTCTGTTCTGTTTAGTGGTCGAAGAACTGCTAACAGACCTTTCAACAACATGAGTAAAAGGCAGTAGCGTCAAACTGCAATATGTTGCGGTGAAATCCAGAATCACTTCATTTCCACAGCCACTGCCTTACAAAGTTATGGAAGTCAACAACAAACTTTTTAACTCAAACCTTTCCCAAAATAGAGTTCCAATTTGAATGATTATTGGTTAACCAGAAGGTGTGTAACATGTGAAACATTAAGATTCAACTTTATTGTCATTGTGCAGAGTATGAGTACAAACCCAATGAAACGCAGTTTTTCGCATATCCCAGCTTGCTAGGAAGCTGGCATGAGCGCAGGGTCAGCCATGATACAGCACCCCTGGAGCAGATGTGGTTAAGGGCCTTGCTCAAGTGCCCAACAGCAGCAGCTTGACAATCCTGGGCCTTGAACCCTCGACCTTCCACACAGTAACCCAGAGCCTTAACCGTTCAGCCGCCACTGAAATATGCACATGCACTGGGCATCAGAGTAAAATTCTCATTCTCAAGATTTAAAAAAAATTACGTGAACATATACGCTATATGGCCAACCTTGTCGTAACACCTAGCCGTAACACCCATATGAGGATCTTCCTCAAACTGTTGCCACATAATTGGAAACAAACAATTGTCTAGAATGTCTTTGCAGGTTATAGCATTAAGATTTCCTTTCACTGGAACTATTTCCTATTACAGTTTGTGTTTGAATTTTAAAAGCCTCTTAAACCTCCTGAAAGGTCTGTTTGGAGTACCAATCTTCTGGATTTTCTAGATTAGCGAATGTTTTTGAATGTGCGGTGAGGGTTTTCGATTTGAGGCGCGGATCACGACAACAATCACGTCAGCGGCAGGACGTTTTTTTTTTCCAAAAGGCTCCCTCTCTCTAAATATGTGCACTACATACGGTATGAAATATTAACTACCACGTGTAGTGTACTACAGGAAAAGGCCATTCGTGATACAGTGGCCAGTTTTGATTTCAGTCTAGCTAAGCTAAGCTCGCAACCTCAGGAACACACACTAATCACAGTCACGCATTAAATTCAATCATGTGTATTTGACGTTCAGGATTCTTCATACTGAAATGTAGTCTGACACACAACAACAACCCACGAATAATCACCACCTTGGCAAAGAATTATTCCACTAGGTGTGGTACAGTTAGGGACAAAAGTTTACATAAACCTAGGCTAAAGATATTCAATCTCAGTTTTTCACATCTCCACACATTTCCTCTGGCAAGCCAATTAGAGCATCTACTTTGTTGACATCAGAGATCATTTTAAAACAACTGATTAGAGACAGATTTATTTTAGATTTACTTCACTAGACCAGACTAGACTGAGGTACTGACTTTCAGAAGCATTGACAATAGCGTTGTATGATCCTGATACTACCCCGGAATTGAATATTTACCCATAACATCACATCCCAAAATGTTTTAGTCTTCTTATACCATAGCAATTTGCCAACAGCTACATATTTTATTCATTAAAGAACATGTCATACTTTTTATCCATTTATAGCTACTTTTACTGTTGCGGAATGTGAGCGAGACAAGTTCCTGTCATCACTAAATCAATGACTATACCTTTTATTTTGTTAAATTGTTAGGCTTAGATTACATGGTGTGTCCACCATATATATCACTGTGAGTGAGCTTTTACTAAAGAAAAGAACGAGTGCATTAATATAAACCTGTGATTTTGCCTGCAGCTGAGACTACTGTCAGAGCTGCTGTTATGGGAAACCAATCAACACCTTACCAATCAGCCTCGAGAATTCAGCACCACCGTGGTACAAACCTCTTTCGATCACTGAGGCCTGATGATGGTGCAGAAAACACAGAATCGCAGAACATTTATCACGTCTTTATTTGAGATTATATTTTTATTTGAAATGCACTAAATTTGGAGATTTAGGGGAGATTATTATAACATTCATTAACATATTGAACAATCTGAACCATCAGTCTTTTAAAAATCCTGATATGTTCCCACTGTTTGGGTTTTTTTTATTTATTTATTCAGAAAGTGCATAGTGTTACTGTGTCTACATGTACTGCGTCCGGCACCTGCAGTTCAGTATAGTCACACGAGTTAGCTAGTTGTGTGGGATTAACGAGAGCCCTAAATTTTCCAAAAATAAAAATAAATGAAATCCCAACTGCAAAACTCAGGGCACAACAATAACCCAAAGATTTTATAGCCTGGGCAATTTCAGCTTAATTTCAGCCATAGTCTTCCTTGGTTTAGCTTCTCAGTTTCCCCCACCGCCGTTCCTTCAGCTCGGCACCAAAGCCATCCTTTGCTCAGCTCACTTGATTAGAGTCAGAGTCTTCATTGGCTATGCTCACTCAGTTATCATCACAGCCTTTGTTAATTAATGTTCCTTGAGAAAACATAAGACCAATCTCTGAGGTCTTAAATCCCTCCTAAGTAGCATTCTTCCAAGAAGTAAGACAAAGGTGAGGAATAAAAGCCTGCACAAGCGTGAATCTGCGGAAAGCTGCGAATGCGTAAATACCAAGTCATAATGTCTTGACACTAAGCTATAATTATAAGATAACGATATACATATGAGGTACTAAATCATAATTTCAGGATACTAAGTTACGCTTTTAAGTTACAAGATATTAATTATGAAATACTAAGTCATAATGATGAAATAGTATCTCAAAATTATGGCTTGGTAAGATATATTTATGAGATACTAAGTGATATGTACGAGATACTAATTCATAATTATGAGATACTAGGTCTTAATTATGATGTAAATAATGCTTATGATAAACTAAGTTATACATATGAGATACTAAGTCATAATTACAAGATAATCAGTCATAATGATGTGATGATAAGTCATGCTTATGATAAACTAAGTTATATGTGAGATACTAAGCCATAATTATGAGATAACCAGTCAAAATGATGAGATAGTTTATCATAAGCATGACTTATCATCTCATCATTTTGACTGGTTATCTCATAATTATGGCTTAGTATCTCATATATAACTTAGTTTATCATAAGCATGACTTATTAAGTTATACAGATGAGATACTAAGTCATAATTATGAGATACTAGGTCTTTATTATGATGTAAATAATGCTTATGATAAAGTAAGTTATATATATGAGATACTAAGTCATAATTACGAGATAACCAGTCATAATGATGAGATAATAAGTCATGCTTATGATAAACTAAGTTATACATGTGAGATATCAAGTCATAATTATGAGATACCAAGTCATAAGGACGAGATAATAAGTCATGCTTATGATAGTATCTCATATGTATGAGTTAGTTTAAGTCATATTTATGAGATATCAATTCATAATTATGAGATACCGAGTCATAATATTAAGTCTTCATTGGCTATGCTCACTCATCATCATAGCCTTTGTTAATTAATGTTCATTAGCAAGAGAAGACAACGAAGCCAAACTGAGAAAACATAGGACCGAACTCAGAGGTCTTGAATCCCTCCTTGCAAGTAGCTTTCTCCCTAGAAGAGGTGAGAACTTAAAGCCTGCGTGAGCCTGGATGGGAGGAAAGTTGTGAGGGCGTGAAGCCCCAGACCCATCATCACAGCAGCTGTTTGTGTTTCGAGTTGATGTGAGCATGCCAACATTACAGTTTTCTTACAGTTTCACCGTGTAAGCAGTTGCAAGAGTGCAAGCGTCAGATGAAATGTGACGGGAAATTTCCAAGAAACACGTTTTACTCTCTACGAGACATTCCAGACCTGCCGGTTCCGGTTATAACGCTAACTCAAATCACTCACACAAGACCAAACCCTCGCTGCACATTCACACAAACGTCTGCTTCATCTACCGATTCAAAGCGCTCCTGAGGCTGTGGTTAAAATCCACTCTATACGTAATATCTCCCCATGGACGCAACCAAAAGGAAAAGTAAACTATTCCTCTGAACACAATGAAGATGAATAACAAACTGAACACACTGCTTCTTGTAAGAGTTCTGGGGAGGTTTCTGCTGAGATGTTCTTTACGACAAACTCCAGCCTTGAAAATTAAGCAGAGATTAGTCACATGAAATGAACAATGCGTATAATCATTTATTTAGAGTATAAATATATGGGGAGACAAAACAAAGTTTTGCTAGGTGGTGCAATTTTCTTTGCAAACAATGCTTTCAAAATGACTACCATAATTATCATAAGCATTCTCATAACTAATATTTGGGCAAGTCTTTTTTTTTTTTTTTCCCCCTCGAAAGAAAAACAGCACCACGCTTCCTCCGGTAACGTCTGCGAATATAGATTATTTAGATTTTTTTTTGAATATTCTGCTGAATATGCTCATGAATATGCAAACGTTCTACAGGGATACGAGAGGTCCAGTATATAATTCACTGTAATAATAATTTAATAAATGAAATCGAGCAGTAGAATACAGATTATATGAAAGACGCTTCAGGGTTTTAAAAAAAATACACTTAAATCAACTCGGTTGTGCATGTTTACGGCAGACGGGAGACTTTCCTCTCTGAACTCATCCTAAGAGTTTTCTACCTAGGAACATTCCTGTGATTTGAAAGGACCGTTCGAATCGGAGCGAAGCTGAAGTGAATAAAGCGACCCGTGCCTGGCTGTAACGAATCCGGATATTTGCAGAGATGATAAAACGGCACAGAGAGAACAAACTGCGATAAAATGATAGGATGATGTCCCACAGAAGAGTCGTTCACATAATCTGTATTCTACTGCTGGTTTTCCTGTATTAAATTATTATTGCGATGAATTATGTATTGAAATCCCTTATTTGAATAAACAGGATCGTGTTCCGCAGAATATGCTAAAAATCTAAATAATCTGTATTTGCAGACGTTACGGAAGAACGCTTGGTGCCGTTTTACTTTTTAGGGGGAAAAAAAAAAACTTGCCCAAATATTAATTATGGTGCTTCTTCTTCTTCTTATTATTATTATTATTAAATTACACTTCAAATGAGCAATCAAGCTCCTTTTCCCCTCCGCCTTATCAGAGTGCGTGTTACTGCTACATTTAGAGAGCTACAGTTAGAGAGTGTAGACTTATTGCCATGCATGATATTAGTTTTGCGGTACAAGTGAAATGATGAATGACAGAAGATAGTGATAAATGATAAACGAGGTCAGGATTTTTTTTTACTGTGGTGCATTTTGATGGTCACTATAGAACATGTTCAATTTGAATCTCAGAGAATAAGGGCTATTTGGTCACGTATCTGGATTTCTTCCCGTCAAACCAATTAGGGCTTAGGTAAAACGTGCATGCACTTGTGAAGGAGAAGGCCAATTAAAATCAGGGCTGCCGGACTGAACTGACTGTTTAATCCATTTGCTTTTTAAAACCAGCCCGAGATCTCAAGCTGTGGCCAAATCTGATGCAAATAATGCACCGGTATGTGTTATTTGTTTTCACCAAGACTTCGCAATATTATTTCTTGTCCACGTCAATGTGAGATACTGATTTCCAGATAAAAGAGCAAAAGATTTCAATACGCGCTTGTCTTTTAGCTAACACCGTACGTTTAGTTCTTACTGCGGCTTCCTGATCAGAAAGAAAATAATAACTAAATGTTCGTTCTAGAGTGTAAATGCTCATATAATGTAAGCCCTAACAGCTGTGATCGTGTTCAGAGAGAACAATACAGTTCCTTGATGAACCATTAAAAAAATAAATTCAAACAAATTGTCCCCCCTTTAAAAAAAAATATATATATAGAAAAATAAGTATATACTGTATGTAAGTTTACAGGAGAATTGTTTGCACTCCTTTAAAAAATATATATTTTCTAGGGTTGCCAATAATTTTGCCACATTTCTGAGAGGAAATTTAATTATTGTTATTATTTTTTTTGTAATTTTGTTTACTCTTACAGGAAACACAACTACCTTCTCCAATTTATACCACCATTTCTCTCGTATAGTGCCAGCTGCTGGCCGAGTTGCCCGGCTCAGCTATTTAAAGTGTTCATGCACTAGCGTTCTCAAATCAAAAGCGAGATAGCTCATATATTCAGAGACATTTTCATTACATTTCAGCTTGACAAATGAATCATATCGGTGAAGCTCTGTAGGAATCGGTTTCATTTTTGACCCTATATAACACTTCATGCTGATTATATCGGTTAGCAAACGTTTTAGCTTCTTAAAATGTTCAGCTCCTCAAAGTGTCCAGTCTGGCTCGGCAAGCCATGCATCTATGGAAGCCCATTTCCGCCACCTAAAAAGAAAATCCTGTGAATAGTCTCATAATTAATGAGATACTAAGTGATTATGAAAGGTTAAGACTTAATCATGAGATTAAATTACATCAAAATATTAAATTATGTCAAGTCATAATTTCAAGTCACAATTAGGAGATGCCAAGCGACCATTTCTCTCGTCATAATTATGAGATATTAGATATTAAGTCATCATTTCAAAATACTGAGGAGAAACCGAGTATTAATTTCTTGACACAGTCATAATTATGAGATATGAGATACAACGTCATAATTGTGAGATACCAAGTCATAATGATGAGATACAAGATTTCGAGATACGCTCATAATTTTAAGATACCGAGACAATTATAAACCATCATTTTGTGATTACAAGTCCTGTTGTCTTATGTTAGAACCACACTAACGAAATTATGAGCTGGCTTTTTGAGATTATGACTTTGTATCTCGTTTTTGCCACTTTTCGCGGCAGAAATGCACTTGGTGACCTGCACCTTGTTTGTTTGTTTGGTTTTTTTTCCTTTTTCAGTAATCGCTGAGTGAGAGGTGGGGATGTAAGAGGAAAAGGAAGGATAAAAAGAGATGGGGGTGCAGCACAGAAGGAAGAGGGAGGGGGTCAGGGATGAGGTACTGAGGTCCATTTGAACAGAAACGAGCAAAGGGGCAGGGAGGGAGGAAAGGGGATAAAAGAAAAAAAAAAAAAGTTGCGCTGTTTCCAACCTGGTCTCCATAGTCCTGGGGGAACTTCCACAGCACTGTCGGATCTGTAAGCAATTGACAGACAGCATTAATCAGTGGCTGCACAACGCCATGCACACCATTCAGAACACATACATATTAATGAAAGGGGTGGGGGCAAAGGGTGGCTTCTCCTGTGTGCCGGCACACTGCGGCAGAGTGCAGGAGCACGATGAGCTCTGCATATGCTAATATCATCAGTCATGGCGAGGCCCAGAGATATTTCAAAACGTATGAAATTTTTTTAGTTCATTTTGAAGATAATGTAATGCATTATTGCTATTCTTATACTTAAAAGTACGAGATTTTGAGATTATACGTGAAGCATTAAGCGCTGAGGCCAGTCTTTCCTTAAATTACAGTAAGTATGAAGTACAAATGTGTCAAATGAAAATCTTGTGGTTGATGTTTTCTGGGTTTTTTTTTTTTTTTTTGCATTGTTTATTGCAAATAGGTGTCACAAAACGGAATCATTTTTCTCCATAGTCTCCATTTATGTCGCACGTTTAATGTTTTCATCTGACTAACCCTCGTACATTTCCAACACACATCCGCAGCTGTGAATATACAATGACCTTAAGATAACCTTGAGATAACCGAGAAACGGATAATACACAGCAGGCCTAGAGTTAAGTACCTTTTTATCAAATCAGCTGGTTTAATTTTAGATATATGCTACACATTAGCAAAATAATATTCAAGTCTGTGCAATCCCAGACACACAGCCAGCACTACCGTGCGACTGTAGGGATCACACAGCGGTTTACTGAAGGTCAATTAACTGGAGCAAACAGCCAGAGAGTGAGCCCCAGGATGCACAGAAACCGAGAGCTATACAGGATACAGGAGACGCAGGAGACGCAGGAGAGCTAGTTTCATCCATTTCTGTAGCATGGATCTTCTTAGTATTTACTGCTATTACTCATTCTTTTAATAAAATAATTATTACTATGACTGGACATGTGGAGCACGCTCATTGATTTAACATCTCCCTCGAACTCTCCGAGAGGAAACCAGACAGACCACGAGCAACCCTCGTCCTTCTTACTTCATCATCTCCTATTCTTATCTTACCGCCCGTCCTCAGTAGGAAGGCTTTTACTTTTGGCCAGTGAAACTAACCTGACTTGGATGCTAGAGGGGAGAAAAAGGAAGACCAAGGTGCGTTACATAATCCCCTCACAAGATTTCACAGACTCTGTCTTTAAGATTTTTTTTACAAAAGACCAAATATCTTTCTCCCCAGGGAGTGTAAACCCTTCATCTGATTTGGCAGAGTTAGGTCAATTTTATGCTGATTTTCTGGGTGAGAGGATGAGAACCACTGCCGGGGAGGAAAAACAAAACAAGGGATGTGATCGAGGAAAGAGGAAGATATAGGAAAAGAGGTTGCTGAAAAGAAGGAGATGGACGTGGCACAAAACCAGGACAGAGTTAAGGAAGAAATTAGGTACAAGGAGAAGTGAAGAGAAAAGAGAAGGGGGGGGGGGGTAAATGTGGCATATTGACACCCCCCCCCCCCACACACACCCCCCCCCGGCCCCCCCACAAAAAACGAGGGGGGGTGGATTGCCTGGTGGGGGGGTTGTAAACACAAACCCAACAA
>CM075013.1:23167160-23178096 GCA_037576675.1 Pangasius sanitwongsei | reverse complement strand
ATCCATTGTGGTGGTGTATAAAGGCAAAATCACAAAAACTCTGCCATTGTCCAAATACTTCCGGACCTGACTGTATACACACACACACACACACACACACACACACACACAAAATGAAATGTATATTATATAAAATGTAAATGTCCTACTTTAGTCTCATTTTATCAAGCATGTCAAAAAAAAATTCCTCTCTACACCCAAGATGATGTTCGCTTAGGCCTTTTGTTGTCATGGAAACAGGAGCTGATGGCAGTTAACTTGGTTTCTAATCCAATCTTTACATTAAATTCATAAATACATTCACTACACATGTAAAACAACATGTATGCAAACTTATTAATTTACACACAGACCCCCTGTCAGTTGTGTTGTGAGCTCATTCATGGTTTCAGTATTTGAAATGTGTTTTATGCAGCAGAGGAACGTGTCGTTATGTCTTGCTAAACTAAGTCATATTTAGTGTTGGGGCATTTGGTGTGTGAAGACTAAATAACACCAAATCCAACAAAGCACACTGCAAATGCAGAAATCCAAAGCTTCTGTCTACAGAACACAGCTGCTGTGGTGATGCAACTGCATGAAAAAAAAAAAAGAGAGAGAGAGAGAGAGAGAAAGAGAGAGCGAGAGGGAATGAGGAAATGTTCACATTCCAAGCAAATAAAATGCAATGCAACATAAGGAAAGACGGTGGCTGACAATCTGAATTTCTCATCGTGACAAAACTAAGTATCAGAAACACTAGTGAAGAAAGTTGGCTTAGAAACAGAACATGACTTGGACCAGCTTGTGTGTCTAATCTACACATCTGATGTTTTCTTCATCAAAAGCTCTCAGAACCTTTCTGTGACTATTCATCGCATACGAAACAAAGGCGGAGTACCAGCTATAAATAAATTCCCCATGAATTCTGTATCATTAAGTCAGTAAACAACTTGAAAGTGGGACCAAACTTGATTTACGTCATCATGCTGAGGTGAGGGTGATGGCAAGTTCTGCCTCAAATGTTTTCACGGTCCTTTAAGTTATAGATGAAGTGAGGAGGGGGAAAAGAAAGAAAAAAAACCTTCAGCAAATACAATGAGAACAGAGAAATCTGTGTGCAAAATAATACACAAGCCGGTCAGTACATTTCACTGAGACAAACGACAGCCGTGCCTTTTACAACTAATGACCAACTACATCCAGAGATACAGCTGTTGGATCACATCTGTAGGTCAGAGCGATCAGGTGAGAAAGCAGGCAGAACTAATTAGTTCTGGCTAAGATTCTTTATATTAAGGCTGCACGATATATCGAAATTATCGAAATATCGCAAATGTAAATATCGCGATATGCATATTGCAAGGGCTTGCGATAACGGAATGATTTTAATTCTCCAAAAAGTTACGAAAAACTCAACGTTATAGGGCGATGCAGACAGCAGAGAGTGCTTTCTTTTCCTCAAAAGAACATGAAACATTTATGGTGGTTACGTCATTTTCAGTTTTTAAATATAAAAGATTTTACACACTTATAGCATTATCGTACCGCATATCGCATTTTTTTAACAAGTTATCGCATATCGCGTTTTTCTTCAATGTCGTGCAGCCCTACTTTATACACAAGTAAATTAAAAGTGCAATAGTTTTCCTTACGTGTACAGACAACCCAGAAGATATGTAATACCTAATCTTGAGAGGAAAAAAAAAAAAAAAAAAAAGACTCATCGTATCTAATGCACCTTTAAGTCATTTTAATCTAAAATAACATAGTGCTTAAACATATACAAAAATCTGTGGATGAAATGTTAAATCACGTTTACAAATAGTTCCCTATTTATTCCGAGCTCAAGAGCTAATAAAATGTGTATCAAATCAAAGATAAATAAAGCCTTTAGGGATGAAACCAAAAAAAAAAAAAAAAAAAAAGAAGATGTATTATCTAACTGCCGCACAAGTATAGTTGTAACATTGCTTTTCAGGTGCATTATCATTATCGCTTTATTACTGGGAGCAATTTGGATGAAAAGAACACACAGGACAGGTAGCATCTGTCTCCACCTACTGCCTTGGCACAGTCAGCAACTTCTGCTAGCTTTGGCACGGGCTTGGAAAAACATCAATATGGCTCTATAAAGCCAAGCGCAGGCATGCCAGTCATGCTCGACAAGAGCTGGCCAAGTATTCGCCATCTAACGTTACAGCTCGGCTTAAAAAAATAAAAATAAATAAATAAAGGCCAGATATTTCTCCGCCTCTGCTTCAGTTCTGTGTTGAGCTAACAAACTGTCATAGCATTACACATTTCCCTATAATGTGAAAGCATAATGAGAGCATGGACTCAGAAGGTTGCTTCGTTATAAGAGCAATTCAGGGATTCAGAGAAAATGACCGAATTAATGCCGCTAACGTGCCACGACGAACTGTTTATTCTGCGCTGATGGCATCATGACAGCTAGGAGTCCAACAAAAGCGTTAAATAAGTGCACTTATTTTTACCTGCTTTGCAACACATAAATGTACGACAGTTTACTTACAGGACTTTGCGCTTTCTCGGGAACATGACAACCTGCATTTTCTTTTGTCTTATTAACTTTAAGAGAGAGAAAATAGAAGCTGATGACTGAATGCCTGCTCATAGCTGCTATAACACGAGGGATAACAGGAACTAACCGGTTTCGCAGACGTTCAACAAAACAAAACGATAAATGAATAAAAAGGTATGATGTCATTTCTTAATAGACAGAAGTTGTAATTGTTGACAAATTGCCGTGGTGTAAGAGGAAGAACGTGCTTGAGGACGTGCACCCCATTGCGATTTATTCCTAACACGTCATTACACATTCTCTCCATTTCAAGTTTCAAATATCTCAGCAACGCTGGTATTCACATGACTGCGCTGTGACACAAGCGATGACCGTTCTTGGCAAAAGCCACATAACCACTGGTGATATATCTTGCATGGCCGAATACTTTTTTTTTCCCCTCCCAAAGACAAAACACTGTAATAGGACAGCGAATGAATCCAATGCAAAGGAATGCTTGATTAAAAAAAAAAATTGATAATAAATTAATAATTAATCCCTTAAGTGGTTTTGGAAATAACATGTCGAATTGTTCTTTGGTCCTAAACTGGCTGAGATGTAACTGAGGTCCTGAGAGCTGGGGTCAGGAAATGAGACTAACCTCAGCAGATCATAAGGGAAGTGGTCTCTTAACTATATGTGAGACCTGAACGTTTCACGTCAGGGATTGGACGAGCGACACTTTCCTCTTTCGGTTAGTGTGACCGTTACTCTAGCGGGTCACCTGTCCTTTATCTCCTTAATAGTAAAACCACGCATGAAGAACTGCATATGATCCATTTATATCTCACAATAAACTGCAGTAAATGTATTATTTCACATTGCTGTACTAGGTTGTTTTTGTTTTTTTGTTTTTTTTCCCCCACTACAGAAAATGATTCATTAAATAAAAGTAGCAATCATTTTGTTTTCGTTCCGTCCTCAGACAGGAAGTGGTGTACTGCATAAATAGATGCATAAAGTACCTCTATAAGAAGCGGCTTGACAGGAGAGTAGCCTGAGCATCAGCAGGGTCATACAAACAAGAAAAACCCTTCTAAAAATAAGTAATGAGCCAGACTGCCTGCTGCGCTGTTCTAAAAATATACAGATGTAATCATCTACCCATCACCTGCTCTAAATCAGGGCAGTGCAGTATACTGCATGTCGACTCTCATCACAACACTTATGACCAGGACATTTATAAGTAAGGAATAACACACTCCAGGCCGTGCGGTTAGACGAGAGTAATGCACGCTGGGGTGGTGTGATGCGGCGTGACGCGCAAGCGGAGTGCCGGTCCCCCCTGAAGTGCATTATTTTTGTATAACAGCACGGTCTGGAGTGTGTTAATCCGCGTGTACCGCAGTGACTTGTACATTACAATGTTTCATTTATTAATATACAAATGTGTGATGATTTATACATTACAATGTTCAATTTATTAATGTACAAATCATCGCACGTTTTAAAGGTTTATAGTTTAGATTTAATGATGGGGAACATCTGAGAGACAAATTAGATCCTGTTCTCACCTATGTTATAGCTACCCCTCTCTCTCTCTCTCTCTCTCTCTCTTTCTTTCTCTTTCTCTCTCAGAAAAACACAGCTTGTCATTTCACTGAGTAAACAGAAAGCGTAACTGTGCTGAGAAACTTTGCAAAGCACAGCGACTGTTACAAAGCTCTGACACACAAGACTCCTTCCGTAAATGTTAAATAAATGTCTTCTAACACACATCACCACCACATCAACAATTATACGTTTTATTCGTTAAACAAGGACACGTTTTTTAATCCGTTTATTCTTAGTCTTAGATTAAATGGAGCATCCGCAGTACACGTCCCTGTGAATGAGCTGTTACTACAGAAACAATCACGTATTAGAACGAGTGCAGTAATATTCATCTGTCGTTCATGTTACGGCTGGAACTACTGTCCATGCTGTTATACAGAAATAACGCACACCTTCTGACCAATCCGATTCGAGCATTCAACCGCTCTGTGGTATAAAGAGCGATTATGATGTTGTATACAGCAGTGAGCTGGGGAGAGAGTCTCTCGGTTTCTGAAGCCAATAGTTCAAAACAATTTTAAAAAAAAGTTCAATAAAGTTAAGTTTTATACTCTTTATTAACTAATAAGGGACTAATCAGTGCCCTTAGCAGCTGGAATAAGCTCACTGCATGTCTGGACTACTAGTTATCTATTTATAGTTGATGATAATTAAGTTCAAATAATTAAAAAAAAAAAAAAAACCTTCTCCCTACTGACTTTCGCAAAAAAAAATGTATTTGGTACGAATAGCTAACGTTAATGAGCTTCACGATGGTGTGACGCACCTCGATGCTGTGACTCTATGTGCTACTTGTTTCAGAATCCCCCAGCCTGCTACTTTACACACATCAGATAGGACACAGTGGATTAATTAGCGTTTACAGATGACAGACGATTTCTTTCATACGTGGCAACCCTGACAAAACCGAACAAAACGAGTGCCGAGCATAGCTGTCGCAATTCTCCTGCTAGCGCCACATGCACAATACTTCACTACGCCGTGATAGCGAGATAAGATAAACACGCTAGTTAAAACTCAAACAGCTTTTACGTCGACATACACAACACTACATTTCATAGCCGAAACCTTCTCCAAAAGCCGTGCCAGGCGACAATGCCGAACATGATGGGAGAGGAACGCTAGGGCTACATGGACTCATGCTCTCTCCCAGAATTCATATACTCATTCATCTCCGTTAATCTGTATCCAAGCGAACTAGCTCGCCACACATTATTACATCTTATACCACAGCGCTGCTGATTTCTTGAATCAGAAGGAAGATTAGCTTTCTATAACAGCAGCTCTGACAGGAGGTCCAGCTTTAACATTAATTATAGGTTTATATTAATGCGCTTGTTCCAAAATATATACGGGATTGCTCCAATACACAATATATACATATTTTATTATACAAGTCCCTACTTGTATAATAAAAGCTCTACATAATCCAAGACTAATAATGAACAGATTAAGAAAGCAAGAAAGCAAGTTCTCCAAGTTTTCTTTTTAGCTGGAAAGCAAGTTTTCCTTCAGGACACTGGAGCTTGCACTTTCCAGTTTTGTTGCATTTTTTATGTAACTTCAAATGTAGAGGAAAGGCTGTCTGTAGCTTCTAAGTAAGTGTTAACAGGAACTAACACTTGTCTAACGCTTGTCTTGTGGATGTTCCATAACAATAAAGGTGACTAACAGTTACAGAGAATGATATGTCACTCATTTGTAAACGAAAAATCGTAAACGGCGGTAAAACCTGTGGTAAATGAGGAATAAAACACTCCGTGCCGTGCTGTTATAGGAAAAGAATCCGCTTCAGGGTGGTAAACGTTTCACACCGAGCTGTATCACACCACCCCAGCACGGATTCATTTCCTATAACTGCACAGCCTGTAGTGTGTGATTTCTTATCAGTTCAGTATCAGGATATGAAAAGTGAATAAACGTAATTATGATCCAGTCTGAAAAACAAGGTCATATTCCTTCCTCTTGTTTTGTTCTGTTCTTTTTGAGTGAAACAATACTATCTGGAGTATTTTTTTGTGTTGATGTTTTAAAAAAAAACAAAAAAAAAAAACAACAGCACACACACACACACACACACACACACACACACACACACACACACACACACACACTGAAACCGTAACCCTAGAGAGTTTTTAGCCAGTGGAACTGGACACATGGGAATTAATAAGCTAGGTCTCAAGATTAGATTTATTTCTGCAGTAGTAACTGTCTTGCATATTTTTACTTGCCCAATGCGCTGCATGCTGATTAGCTGAGTAATAAAATGCTTCGCTATTTAAGGGATTTAAAGAAAAAAAAAGATTGCATGTAAGATATGCAGTGTGGGAAATGGAGGAAAGATGGCTAATGTGAACACAGCCCCAACACACGGGTCTGCGCTCAACTTGTGCATCACCCCAAGATTATTTTGCAGTTTTCCCTCATAAGCGATAGCCTGCGCTGTAATATTTAGTACAACAGCTGATTTTTTTTCCCCTACTCGTACACATAATCTGGACAGTATGTAGAACACGATGAGAAATAATTATTTAAGCCATGACCTCAGCACACGTGTGTACTGTGTAGCTGAGAAAACTTGTTTGGGAAAGTACATGGGAAGGTTCATGATGACCTGCTTGTTTGTGTTTACATGGGCCTCTCTTTACAGACACTCCCCCCAACAGCCCCTGACTCCACCCCCATCTCAGTCTGTTCGAAAATAATAATAAACATGTCGGAAACCGCTCAGCGTCCAGCACAGACAGATACTTTTACAGTGTTATGTGGTCACACTGGATAAGTGAAACGTAACGGCCATGAATCATCAAATGTAATAAATTGTCACCCGCTGAGCAGAGATACTTATCTAATAGCTGGCTTTCTAAAAAGCAAGCACCATACAGCCTCACTGTTCACTTTCGAAATGATCGTTTTAGCTATTAAAGAGGGCCGAAGATGTCAACTCCGCTAAGCAAAACGATTATTGCCACATGAGCCGACATTTCTGTTTATTTGGGCCTCCTACCAAGCAACGTTAACATAATGATCATTAGATATTTATCTACTCGTAAGGTAATATTATCTTCCCTAATGCAGTGCAACAAACAAAGTAAGGCGATATTCTTAATAAATAAACAACCTGCAGTACCTCTCACTGCTTGAAAGTAATGTCATGACAGTCCATGTTCTCCCAAAGTTCTCGAAAATCAAATGTTTTTCATAAACCATACACATCCTAACCTTGGCCAATAAGACAAAAGTATTTACTCATGGCTTAGAGAAGCAGCTAGGTGGTCATTATTTTAAAAAAAACAATTCGACTAAAGGCCGTAACTCGTAATTTCCGATCTCCGACCGGGAAAAACCAAAGAAAGCACCTCCTAAACTCGGAATTCCTACTCAGGAAAATCGGGACGGTGTCCTCAACCCTAAGTTCAGCAAGTGACATCAAATCAGCAAAGCAGCTTCTTACTTTTATTATACAGTTATACTGTATCTACAAGTATCTGCTTCAGATTAATCAACATACAGACATATTTATGTGTTAAATCTATAACACTGACTACACAGTTCACTGTTTTGAGGAGGAAAGTAAGCATCACTCATCACAATCAGCTGACCACATCATGGCTAACAAAAGATGAACACGGAGGCGTCCATACCCCCCCCCCCCCCACTTTGTAGCTCGAACTTCCCACTTCTGAGCTAAGCATCAGATGAGTCAACCCTATTAAGTACACTGTGTATGTGATTATTCGATAACGCTGTACTAGACAAATACACTATACTCTCTCTAAACAGGTAAATATGTCATTTCAGACACTCGACTGCAATCCTTCAGCATTACAATGTTCCTGAAAGAGAAGAGAGGTGCTTTCCTTCATCTAATGCTGAGGCCCACACGTCAAACAGTGACCACTGGAGGATCAGGTTAGGGTAAAGTGGGATAAAATGCTGCTCCTTCAGGTTCAAGTACAACTACATCAGGTGTAAACAGCACGACGTGGCCAGTGGAAGCTCAGTACCGGTTCTGCACTAGTGACCAGGAGGTTTCAGGCTCAAAGTCCAACCCGGTCACAGATCTAGTGTTGGAACGGCTACAGCTGAGCTACACATCTGGGTTACATTCTGTCTCCCACTGGGAATTAATAAGCTAGGTCTCAAGATTAGATTTATTTCTGCAGTAGTAACTGTCTTGCATATTTTTACTTGCCCAATGCGCTGCATGCTGATTAGCTGAGTAATAAAATGCTTCGCTATTTAAGGGATTTAAAGAAAAAAAAAGATTGCATGTAAGATATGCAGTGTGGGAAATGGAGGAAAGATGGCTAATGTGAACACAGCCCCAACACACGGGTCTGCGCTCAACTTGTGCATCACCCCAAGATTATTTTGCAGTTTTCCCTCATAAGCGATAGCCTGCGCTGTAATATTTAGTACAACAGCTGATTTTTTTTCCCCTACTCGTACACATAATCTGGACAGTATGTAGAACACGATGAGAAATAATTATTTAAGCCATGACCTCAGCACACGTGTGTACTGTGTAGCTGAGAAAACTTGTTTGGGAAAGTACATGGGAAGGTTCATGATGACCTGCTTGTTTGTGTTTACATGGGCCTCTCTTTACAGACACTCCCCCCAACAGCCCCTGACTCCACCCCCATCTCAGTCTGTTCGAAAATAATAATAAACATGCCGGAAAATGGAAATAATGATATAAAAATATCGGTCAGTTGAATCAGTGTTACACAAGAGCACAACAATAGAACAACAGAGCCAGTTAGTACATGATCACGTGTAGCACAATTGAAATAAGAAACGCAGGACAGTGTAAGTAACTACTAGCTAGCTAAGATACAGGCATTTTTGTTAGTGCGTGAGTGAACTCATTACTCACCTTCATTTTCGGACGACGGACACGCCACCTGCAGCACCAAATCAAACGTCCTTTGTGGATTCTCACTATGACAAATCAAATCATATGGACACACTCAGTTAAAGTTTATTAGGCATATCTAACTTTTATCTTTGGACACTTTGTAGACATGCACAATATTGCCAAAAGTATGTGGACACCTGAGTATTGAACATCCCATTCCAAAACCATGGGCATTAATATTGACTCTTTTGCTCTTATAATGAGCTCCACTCCTCTGGGAAGGCTTTCCACTAGATGTTGGAGCGAGGCTGTGGGGTTTAGTGTTCATTCAGCTACAAGAGCATTAGTGAGGTCAGGCACTGATGTTGGTGAGGAGGTCTGGGGTTCAGTCGGTGTTCCAGTTCGTCCCAAAGGTGTTCAGTGGGGTTGAGGTCAGGGCTCTGTGCAGGACACTCGAGTTCTTCCACTCCAACCTTCACACACCATGTCTTCATGGAGCTCGCTTTGTGCACAGGGGCATCGTCATGCTGGAACAGGTGTCCACATACTCATTAAATTACTTACTCTAAGTTCTAACCTGATAGAACTGACAATGTTTTGAGCTGAAAAGCTTCATACTTGGCTATGAATCTTCACAAGAGCCCCTGGATCATGATCTGCGAAACAGCCCCAGAGCATCACTGATCCATCTACGTGTTACACGGCGTATCAGGTGCTTTCCGTGTGTGCTTCAAATGTTGTAGCAACAGTTCAGCGCTGGCCCACATATGAGTCTGATGGTCAGCTGTCCACATACTTTTGAGCATATAGTGTATGTGTAAGTAGGTATCAAAGATTTCCTTGCTTGCAAGCACATATGTTGTGTACGTTTACTGAATATCTTTTGTCTGGATGAATGAACATGAGTATAGTTTACCTTTAAAAATAATTCAAGATGCACCGATTGCACTTAAGGACCTTTTCAAGGGTGCCCTGTAAGCTAATTATAGATATTCCACATGCACCTCTGGAGATAAAGAATTCATAAAAGAAGAGTGCAGAACCCCCATTATGTCCTCCTTGTCAAATGTCTTGGACTATCAGACATATCTTACTGAACTGCAAAGATGCCATCAGACGGCGGTTTTATTCAGAGACACGTCTAATGGAAACATTTAGGAAGGTACCAGCTGAATGCATTTTAGAATTTCTGTCTTGTACTAAGCTTAAATATCGTATATAGTTTTGTAAAGTGTGTATCTGGTATTGTTTACTCGCCATGAATAAGCCTTCTTGCTGACATGGCGTTAAAAAGCAATAAACAAACAAAGTGCCGAACGCGCACTATCCGTTAACGCTACCTCCCCAGCGACAAGGAGGAGTGCTTTAATTCCTGCCAGTGCATTCTCAGTAGTGGATAATATTCTGGTACAAGGGTTGCTTTGCTTCGAGTATTAAAACACCACGTATCCGTAATGAATTTTTTCTTTAATACCACCCCAACTTGTTGATTCAACTTGTTAAAGACTACAGCTTATCTTTTTCCGTGCTCAGACCATAGCACCACTGCTGGATGGATATTTTTGGGTTAGTGGTTTTTCTCAATCCAGCTGTGAGCGTGTGCTTTGAAAACCCAGCAACGTTGCTTCACCTTGACACTCATACCGCCACAACGCCCACTAATGTGCTACTACGCATGTCACTGCTGTGCTGAGGATAGTCTCAGACTCCGAGTAACTTTTTTCTGGCCACAAGTGTCAGGATCGTGAGTGTTGGCGTCTGATAGGCTCTGCGCATTTCCATACACACATACATCCAAAGTTTCCACATGCACATATACATACATCAGAAGTCATAGATTCATAGCCAAGTATGAAGCTTTTCAGCTCAAAACACTGTCAGTTCTATCAGGTTAGAACTTAGAGTAAGTAATTTAATGAGTATGTGGACACCTGTTCCAGCATGACGATGCC
>CM075013.1:23127409-23147978 GCA_037576675.1 Pangasius sanitwongsei | reverse complement strand
AATGCCATATTTTTGTGGAACCTCTTAAAATAAAGCTGAAAGTCTACACATCGATCACATCTTGATTGTTTTATTTCCAATCCATTGTGGTGGTGTATAAAGGCAAAATCACAAAATCTCTCTCTCTCTCTCATATATATATATATGTATGAATATTTTTTTAATTATTAACAATTCAGTCCTAAAATGAAATATAATTAATTATATCTTTGCTTTGTTCTTCACCTTCTCTATAATCTCTGTTGCCACCATCGTGTTACATCTAACACTGCTTTGCTAACAGGTCATTAATTAGTTTGCACAATTTCCCCAGCATCAGTGCATGTCACGTGTGTTCTATCACAGTTCTCTGCCTCATGTTCTGAAACGTACCCAAGATGCTGTGGGGCAGACAACATCTGCACCAGCAGCACTTTGGAGTCTCGAGCTGACCTTCAGCTAGGCCATATGCTGCATACGCTGAAACCAGTCAGCTCGGCACAAAGAAGGCGATCCAGTTTGATTTTTTATTGTAGAGTGACTTTGACAAATGTACAAAATAATAATTACAATTATTATTATTATTGTTATTGGTCATTGAGCCAAAGACAGTTTCTCGCTCCCACTGTTGGTGTGGATGATGACACACACTTGGCCACTAGAAGCTGATGTCAACTGGCTGATGGCTGAGAATCAGTTTTAGCATCTGCTTTGTCCCTTTGTGTGTGGGTGTGTGTGTGTGTGAGAGAGAGAGAGCGAGTGAGTGTGTGTGTGTGCGTGTGTGTGTGTGAGAGAAAGAGAGAGAGAGAGAGTGTGTGTGTGTGTGTGTGTGTGTGCGCGGTCCTTGCTTGGGTGGCTGAGTTGTTCTAGTTGTTCTAGTCCAGGGGTGTCAGACTCCAGTCCTGGAAGGCTACAGCTGTACAGAGATTTGTGTTTTCGAACAAATTCAGCCCATGAAGGCATTGATAATTAGCTGATGAGTTGATTCAGATGTTTTGAATGTGGTAGAATCTTAAACTCAACACTGCTGTGGTCCTCTAGGTCCTTTAGGACCAAGGTGTGTGTGTGTGTGTGTGTGTGTGTGTGTGTGTGTGTGTGCGCTGGATCAAGCAGCAGCTGAGCAGCCTCCAGATCACCGTCTGGTCATACAGCAGTGACAATGTCACTCAGCCCCGGGGCTTCAGCCTCTCCAAAGTGGTCAGATGGACAACAACTGTGGTTGTGCCAACATTGCTGGAAGAGCCCACCACATCTGACTGACAGTGGCACAAGATTCCTTTGGGCACAACTGCAAATAGCCACACAAAACAGTAGGCCATCTCCTCAAGACCACTCTAAGCGATCCAATCAGGACATCTCAGTCCAGCTATCATTCTGGGTGGAAACACGGGCTGACACACTGCATATGTGGCCATGTATGTAATTAAAGCACCAATATAAATGTATTCATAACGAAATTATGCTTTAAAACCTCCTGTTCTCCTGAGAAGACCTGTAGAATATCAATAAACAACATGAGGCAGGTTTCCTTTCATATGTGTCACCATTTTTTCATATGCTGAAGAGGAGTGACAAGCCAGTCGATGCTCAATCACACTTTTGTAATCATCATTAATTTTGAAAAAAAAAAATGTTAGTCATGCTTTCTTGCATCTTTCCAAGTGCAGAAAACTTTACATATTATTTGAAGCTTTCTGATTTTCCATCAGGTTTTCTTCTGTACAGATTATATATTAATAATAATAATAATAAAAGATGACTGGATTTTAGAACTTGGAAATGGCTCTTTACTACCGTTTTTGTGAAAAAATATACACAATTCAAGCAGTGGTACAAGTTCAACTCACCTGTCCCTTGTTGACATCTCTCACTTCACCTAGTCTGAGGACTCTTTACCATATCAAGAACCTGATGGTAGACCAGCGGTCTTCACCTGGTGGACTGCACAGTATTTCAGTTGACTGAACCGTGTACGACGTGGACGACGGAAACAAAATGTCTAAAGACGATTGGACAGAGAAGTACGCATTTATTGCCAGTTCAAATCAGATGTCTTATCTGTTCCTGACTCTGTAGCACTAGTCTAAAGAGGTACCGTGATGCACCAATACCAAAAACATAACTCCCTCAAACTGATGTCTTATTTATAGCCATGAACTAATTGCTGATGGGTAAGTACAGCAGCAGCTTGTGACCATAGATTTTGGTGGGGCAGGACAACATGAATAACAGCATAGCCTTAAACTAAATTAAGTCCAGAGGCTATCACACTCGACTTATGCTATCGACTACTATCTAGTAAACTGTGTTTGATGCACTGCCATTCTCACCAAGGAGGCACAACATAAACGTCCTGAAACTAGCTGCAAGAATTCCACTGGAATGCCGTGACACAATTTTCATCTTTTTCTCTGCATTTGCGTGAGAAACGTGGTCACTGTGGTGCACATGCATTTCTGATGTACGGACATTATCTACTCCATAATCCCCCTTTTCCTCTCCCAATCTTTGCAATATACTGTATCTTACAATAGAAAATGTATTGGCCATCATACACTGTCTGCTCTTACACTTTGTCTTTGATTGTAGAAATTTATTAGATTTAATTCCAGTTGTCCAGTTGCATACTTTAAAGCAATTTTTTTTTTTTTTTTTTTTTTTACAAAAAAATTAGACCAGTTTGGCATAAAATCATGAGCTTGAGAGGTTTCCCTGAAACCAGTGTTCTCTCTAAAGCCATGTCCTGTTCTCTTCTCCTCCTTCACCAAAAAATAAATGGTCATAGAGTGAGCATGGGGCAGCATGATTCTTTCCCCAATGGGCTTCTATTAGCACTTGTTGCAGTTCCCATTTTGACCACTAGGTGCTATAATAACTCTATGGAAGCTGAGTGGGGCAGTGAGCACTCTGCCCCATGATCGCGCAACATCTAGAAAGGCAAGCAAATCAATGGAGCGTTGGCTTATACCTGTCAAATAGCAACATTTTTCAAACTGTCAGTCAGTCAAAAGAGGTAAATAGTATTTGAAAGGAATTTAAAATGTCTGAAACTGCTAATGAGAAGTTTGTAAAGGAACCTCGATCTTTGCAAATATTAATCGAGTAGCCTTATGACAGTCCATTGTTTCATTGCTTTCGCACAATTCAAGAGATTCAAGCTCATTCAGATATTAACTCTCGTTCGCACTGTTTATGAGCTTGGATCTCATCTTTAGCTTTTAGATGAAACTCCGTCGTAAAGATAAATCTTATTTTTAACCAGGTTTTAAAGCTATGCTTACCAGACACAGGATATTATTTAAATATGGCTTATGCTGTGTTGTTTTTTTTTTTTTTGTGTGTGTGTGTGTGTTTTTTTTTTTTAGTATAGGATTGTCAGGTCTGTAGCACAATCACTGATCTCTTGTAAAATGAAATACAAGCCATAAAATTATAATCCACTTCAAATTTCAATTTCTAAAGTTAATAGTGAGGGCACTGTCCCATTTGGAACATTTGGCCAAAAAAAAACGAGGAGACGTGCTGAGAAGAACCAGCCTTTAAGTCATTATAGGTTATATTGCTCAGCTTTTGGGAAAAGCCCGAGTTACTTGGTTTAATATAATTATTAATACCAGTCTTTTCCATGCCAGGGACAGTTATTATCGAATCTGTAGCTTCAAGAAACCTGTCTGACGATTTAGTGATCAGTCGTCTCTGAATTAGGAAGGAGATTAAAAAAAACTTCCATCTGTCAACGCGCAGGCAGTGTGTGTGTGTGTGTGTGTGTGCGTGTGTGACGGTTAGGGAGGTGGCGGTGGTGGGGTGTAAATTCTCATTATGCTCGTCCTCTATCAGCTCTATCAAAGCCCTGAATGCCGACGCGCGGCAGCTGCTACGTCACTTTGAGAGCCAGCGGGGGAAAAGCGCACTGTGACGTCACGCGCATGTCATTGTCGCGTGCGGCCGTGGAATATCGCGTCATTGACAGTGTCAGGGACTTGCACTTGCACGGGTCGAAGGTCCAATCAGCTGTAAGTGAAACCGGAGGAGTTGGGAAATATAAATATATTTTTATTTAAGAAGTATTTAGCCAGTTTTAATAGGGCACTGAGAATCGAGCTAATGTAAGACAATGACTAGTTTTCTTTTTCAGCACAATTTGAAACTATATGAAGCTAAGACATACAGACTGGGAGCATGGGGAGAGGCTACACACACACACACACACACACATATACACACACACGCATACACACACGCACACGCTGCAGTTTGAAGCTCATGTCTTCAGCTCAGAGCTGTCAGGCTCCAGTCGTGGAAGGTCACAGCTCTGCAGGGATTTGTCCTGTTCCTCTCAGCTCCTGAGTTAAACTCAGGTTTGGAGCCTGATATTTATTCGATCATTGCTGTTGTGTTTGTGTTTTGTTTATTTGTTTGTTTTTGTGGGGTTTTTTTTTTTTTCACTTTATATTAAGCTAGCCTTGACCATGCGACAGTGGTTTGGGAAAAATAATAATAATTTAAAAAGAAAGCTCCGGACAGAAGTCTGCAGAAGTCTTCCAGTCTGTGAGGTGCACGTGTAGACAGACTGAGTGAGAAAATGTTGACTGGTAAAAACTAGAGATCTGTTTCAGCATGCGCTTTTCCAAATGACACTCATCTGATCATTTGCATCTCGTTCCTGCAGTCAACTCGGAATCAGCTCACAAAACAAGCTGACTTGCTCCACTCCAGCTCCGAGTGTAAACACGACCGACACACACACACACACACACACACACACCGGCCTTCCCCGGGCAGCCACTGCAGGTTCACTCCAGCCTGCAGGATACTACAGCTATTCTGCCTTAGCACATGCGTTACAATCCTCCTCCTTCACTCTCTTACTATTATTATTATTATTATTATTATTATTGTTGTTGTTGTTGTTGTATTAATAAGCCATGCACTGAATAAATAACAGGCTATATTTAAATAGATTTATTTATTTATTTATTTTACAAATATTAAGACATATATAAATACATATAAAAATAGATATTAAGACAGGTTAAGACAAGGTATATTACACCAAATGATTGTATGTAACGATCATGATGTAGGCATACAGTAATATAGTAATATTTAGTATTATATTTGCTAGGATAAATACAATATTTTAAAAAATGTAAAAAGTTTATGTTTATATATATACATATACATATTATATATATGTGTGTGTGTGTGTGCGTGTGTGTGTGCGTGTGTGTGTGTATATATATATAGCTTATATGTATATATATATGTATGTATGTATGTATATGTATTAAAACCTCCAGCTTTGCAGTGTGAGCAGGAACTAAAACTTAGTGTCTGAAAGCCCTGATCAAGGCCAGTCATGTATCTGAGATATAAACAGTAACTGCATGCACAGAGATTGTGCTGTAAATGACACCCGCACTTACGGCGAGAAAGAAGGACCAACCCTGTGCTCTCTCTCTCTCTCTCTCTCTCTCTCTCTCTCTGTCTCTCTCTCTGTCTCTCTCTCTCTCTCTCTCTCTCTCGGGCGCGCGCGCAAGACGGCATCTCAGGAGCTGACGGAGAAGCCTCGCGCATTTCCACACTGATGGACTCAAGTTAGATTTAATAAGAAGAAATGCCGTGACTGATATATTTCCAGCCTGCACACGGGATCATTAGCTCATTAATGCGAAACGTTCAGGGGTAAAAAAAAAAAAAAAAAAAAAAAAAAATGTAAATGAAAGATAGAGAGCTCGTGCTCAGGGGCTATTTACGGGTCAGGACAAAATAGTCTACGGACAGGTAAGATCAGCGCGAGCACATATCTGTGTGTGTGTGTGTGTGTGTGTGTGTGTGTGTGTGTGTTTTCTGCCATTTGAAATATAATAAACATTTGGGCGCTATCTATCTATCTATCTATCTATCTATCTATCTATCTATCTATCTATCTATCTATCTGTCTATCTATCTATCTATCTGTGTCTATCTATCTATCTATCTATCTATCTATCTATCTATCTATCTGTGTGTCTATCTATCTATCTATCTATCTATCTATCTATCTATCTATCCAGTCCACTCACAGGATAAAGATTTTTCTCGTCACCTTTTGGACAAATGATGTTTGACATTTAGGCACAGTAGGTTACCGGCTTCTAGTAGGGAAAACTGCAGAAAATGTATTTGTTTGTTTGTTTGTTTGTTTGTTCGTTTGTTTAATTTACTTTTTTCTCCGCATTATAAACTCCGTGTTCTTTTCATTTTTGTTTTACTTTTTTTTTTTTGGTATTTATTTTGTAATATAAAAAAGGACATTTATTTTTGATATTTTTATTTATTCCTCTGTCAATTGTTTTTTAGGTTTTTATTATTTTTTTAGTTACTATTTATTTATTTATTTGTTTGTTCTCCGCATTCCATCCTGCGTGTTTTTATTTTTATCATTCCATAGGCGAGAAGTGCCAGGGAATAATATAACACAGGGTTTATAATAATAATAATAATAATAATAATAATAATAATAATAATAATAATAATAATAATAATAATGTGCTTTGCTTTAGTCACTGGACAGAAGGAAATACTTTCATGGATCTAGGTTTCCTCATTTGTAAGAACATCATTTTAATTTCCAGATTTCTCTTCTTTTTTTTATTTATTTTTTCTTTCTTTCTTTTTTTTTTTTTTTTTAATTGTTTTGTTGAAATCTATAAGTCGTTTGAGCTCGTGCCTCAGTCTGTCCACTGCCATGTGTCTGTTCTTCTTGGACAGTTATAAAACCCTGGCCTTGCACTGCTCTTTCCCTTCATTCCTCCAGGAATTAATACAACATCTACCTTTCACAAATCCGCGGTTCACGGCTCACGGATATTTAGATATCTACTTCAATAACTTTCACATTTATATATATTTAAAAAAAAGTACAAATATACACATATGCAATATGCACATACAGCCCTAGGAGCAATTATTGTTTTAATAAATGAAATGAAAACAACAAAATATATGGGCTAAAGTTTATTTAAGCTTTATCATCTCCCCTGAATATGAGCCTGAAGATTTTGCGCTCACACACACACACACGCACACACACACATATATATATATATATATATTACTGTTCATAAATAAGTACAATAAATAATAACGACAAATAATTCGCATGTAAAATAAAGTTAAAGCTTAATACAAATTTATACAGATTTATATTCTCGCTCTCACACACACACACACACAGAGCACTGATTTCTGATTTACACACATATCTGCCATCCCTCGCCACATCATTTCTTTTCTTTCTTTCTTTCTTTCTTTCTTTCTTTTAAATATTAAGATTAAAATAGTGGTGAAGTATCTGCATGCGTTTCAAACCATAAAACGCCCTAAATCCTCCCTGCTTCGTCATTTCCTTCACTCTTACAGGAAGGTGTTTACTCTGCTTCCACAGCTAATCAGAGATAAAGAGCTGCTCAGTGAGTTTAATGGAACAGGGTAAACATGGTGGTGATGAATGAACATGAATGAAAGTAGTATTAGTAGTCATTACAATCACTTAATTAAATGCTCAATTAAGCACATTCAGACTTTTTTTTTTTTTTTTTTTTTTTTTGGTAAATTAGGTCTGTGTCATTGGAGGTGCTCACATCAAATGGCCGAGCAGACAGTGACGAAGCCTGCTGGAGGTGAGGGACTGAAATAAGTGCACTGGCCATCAGCAGCACACAGTGACAGCTCTTTGTTAGTGAACAGAAGAAATCAGAATTGAGAGAGGGAGAACTCCTCCTACCAAATTACCCAAGCAGGGCAGGCGTTTCTCTCTCTCCCTCTCTCCCTCTCTCTCCCTCTCTCTCTCTCTCTCTCTCTCTCTCTCTCTTCACAAATAAGGCACACGTCTCCAAGCCTCACACACTCCCCACACCCGACTCCTGAGCACTCGGATCCCTAAAAGAGCCAAACTGGGAACTAAAATCGCACGCTTTTGAACAAATCTTCCATCCGTTTCTCAGCAGATTTCCTCCTCACCCGGACTATACTTTTGATTTTTTTTTTTTTTTTTTTTTGCTTCTCTCTCTCTCTCTTTTTTTTTTTTTTTTTTTTCTAAACCAGAAGTGGATGTGCGCTTTACCAGTGTTCATGCCGTTTGCAGTTTGCGAGGCGGCCTGCTGAAGTGCGCGCACGTGCGCGCGCGCGCGCGTGTGTGTGTGTGTGTGTGCCTGTGTGTGTGTGTGTGTGTGCCTGTGTGTGTGTGTGGTGTATGCGTGTTGGTGGTGGTGGTGTGTGTGTGTGTGTAAGTTTTCCTGCAGCAGATCGCTTTCGGATGGTGTGAGGGGCTCCGTGGCGCCTGTTATATGGAAGTTGTGGCGTGCAAGGCGAAAGAGAGCAGTTGCACATTGCGCCCCGCAGCAGCAGCAGCAGCAGCAGCAGCCATGCTTTTCCACGGCATCTCCGGCGAGCACATCCAAGGCATCATGGAGGAAATGGAGAGGAGAAACAAAACCGAGTCTCGCCTAGCCAAAGCTGTCCAGATGAACGGAAGAGAAACGGTAAGACTTTTTTTTTTTTTTGCACTTGCATATATACATATATACATACATACATAAACACACACACACACACACACACACACATATATATATATATTTGGTTAAAACTGCATGCGATACCTTTATTTTGCTTCATCAAATAATGAAACTATTGTAGTGCCAGCAAATCCCTGCTCTCCTCTTTTTAGGTTAAAAGAAGCGTGTGTGTTTGCACTTTGGGCTATGTTTACAAAAAAAAAAAAAAACAAAGAAAGAAAGAAAGAGAGAGAGAGAGAGAGAGAGAGAGAGAGAGAGAAAGATAAAATGCTAAAAAAAAATCCTCTAAAAATACTGAACAGAATGAAAAGATTTACAGCAGCGTCCTTGTTTAATGGGAGATTATTGAGCTTGCTTAGAAAATGGCAGCATGAAAAACTTTAAAAGTGGAAAATAGAATTATTATTATTATTATTAATATTAATATTATAAAGCAATTTAAAGCAACATACTAATACTACTATTAACAACAACATCATTAAACAGCAACAACAACAACAATAATAAAAATAATAATAATAATAACGTTGTTTGTATTTTTGACAAAGAAACAACTGTCGCCTAATTTGGATTCAAACAAACCAAATTAAATGCATTTTTAAAATGTATTTTGTGGCAGATAAATGCCTGTCAGAGTGTAAATGTCCAGTCATGGTTTTGTTCAGAGATGTGCAGTTTCTTAGGTTAGGCCTCTCTTATGCCTCTTGCAGTGGAGTTAAACTAATAATAATTCAGTAATGGATCGTTTCTCTGGAGTGTTATTTGTATTTGCTGTAAGTATTAAAGCAGGCAGTAAATCATTTTAGCTTCATATTGCAACATCAGTAAATATGACGAGGTAGAATGATTTATTTGTTTATTTTTATTTATTCATTTTTTGGTGTAAGACATCACCGGCCCTGTTTCTGAATTTCCTGTATTGACTGATTTCTCCTGGACCCCAGAGCATGCCGTCTGTGAGCCCGGAGAAGCCTGCTCTGTGCGCCGGATGCGGGGGGAAGATCTCTGACCGCTATTATTTACTGGCTGTGGATAAACAGTGGCACCTGCGCTGCCTCAAGTGCTGCGAGTGCAAACTGGCGCTGGAGTCCGAGCTCACGTGCTTCGCCAAGGACGGCAGCATTTACTGCAAGGAGGATTACTACAGGTGAGGGCAGACATGCCAAAACATCCTCCGTTCTGTTGTTTGTTTGTTTTTCCTTCTTTCTTTCTAATGCACCTAATTAACACCGAGACACCGTGGCTGTAAACAGGGAGTAGTGTGCTGTACCCGAGCTGTGCATCATGACGCAAGCCTGGCTGCAAAATAAACACGCTTTAGCTACACGACTGGCGTTGCTATTATTTAGGCCACTTATTTGACAGTCTGTGCGTCGCTGTAGATGTGGTCATGCTTGTAATTTGCTTTAAAAAAAAAAAAAACCCATTCGTTATAAATTTGGCGATTTCGATTAGTTTAGTTACAGTACATCATGAACGCTGGATCTGGGGAAATGTTTTTAATCGACTCGGGAATTGTCATTCAAGACTTTCCCAGTCCACTGAGAAGCATTTTCTCTTTCGCAAATAAGCAACGCCATCTGCGCAAACAGAGAAAAGAGTGAAGAAATAATAATAATAATAATAATAATAATAATAATAATAATAATAATAATACACGTGCGTGCGTTGGATCCGGTTGTAAATAAGGTCCTTGCCGTTCCAGAAGGTTCTCCGTGCAGCGGTGCGCGCGCTGCCACCTGGGCATCTCGGCGTCGGAAATGGTGATGCGCGCGCGCGACTCCGTGTACCACCTGAGCTGCTTCACGTGCACGTCGTGCCACAAGACGCTGAGCACGGGCGACCACTTCGGCATGAAGGAGAGCCTGGTGTACTGCCGCCTGCACTTCGAGAGCCTCGTGCACGGGGAATACCAGCACCACCAGCAGCAGCACGGCCAGCTGAACTACGCAGACCTGGCTGCCAAGGGCGCGAGCCTGGCGCTGCCCTACTTCAACGGCTCGGGCACGGTGCAGAAGGGCAGGCCGCGGAAACGGAAGAGCCCGGCCATGGGCATAGACATCAGCACGTACAACTCAGGTGAGCAGTGTTGTGCTTGTTGTTGTTGTTGTTGTTCGCCTTTTTCCGCATCTACATTACATTTCACAACGATCATCCAGCGCGCGCCTCTCAGGGCGCATTACGCACGTGCACTAAGCCGTGAAGCACATACCAAGAGGATATTTTTTATTTTTATTTTTTTAAAAATGCATCGGGGTTATTCCAATTTTAACGGATTTAATATGCTAAAAAGTTATATTAAATATCAAACATTACATTGGCACGTGAAACACAACAAACAGTAAAAATAGCGTCAGTCATAATTCAGTAATCAGCTGAGAAACTGTGCAACATTTGAACAATTGAATCAACCGAAATAGATAATCGTTTTTTTTTTAAATATTTTATTTTAAATAACACGTTTAGCTCATTGCTGCGTAAACAAAAGTGCAGCTTAGATTTCCTAAAGGAAGGAAACACTCGCAGCAGCGTCGCATTAATGCACAAAATATCTTACACTCTGTACTATTACACTGCATCGGATCTGATATCTGATATATTATAGTTTATTATATTTGCTGCAAGAAATGCTGTTGGCGTTATTTCACGCGCCGCGACTTTCTCTTTAAATTAATATCCGTGCGGAAAAGTGTGATTTTCATCATTTCTTAGTGAAATGTGTTTAGTGTGAATTAAATTGTGCTGTCATTTATTCAAAAACATATTTAAAAACATTTATTCTGTAGGAATAAAGCTAAAACACACGCACACTCACTCACTCAGACGGAGAGAGGGTTTTCCTCAACAACAACAAAAAAGAAAATAGAAAATAAAAGAAAACAAAAAAAATCCAAGTAATGGAATACTATATCTTGGAATATTGTATATTGGAATATTGTGTGTCTCGCGCTGTGGCTCGGGATAAACACACGCATCTAAAGCCAGTGTGTTCACTGTGTTAAGAGTTTTGAGATAAGCCTGAACACACGCTGTGCTTTTGAAAATATTTTCCAGCAGTGTGACGCGTGCAGCATGCAGTCCAGCATTAGTGGACATTTCATTCCTCTTTTTTTTTTTTTTTTTTTAAATTAGTCCTGAAGACATGCTGATGATTCCAGGAAGGTTTGTTTGTTGTTTTGGGAGGGGAAAACAAAAGCACGCTTGAGCTTCATGTATAACACTGTGATGGAAAAAAAAAAAAGCAACAGCTGGAATTTTTCACACGCCAGTATTTATCCCAATGTTGATCCTATATGCGTAAATTATGCTTTTAAATGATTTGTACATCATGAAACAGTGATACAGTAGCCTAGAAAACTGCTACTGCTTCTTCTTCTCCTTTTTTTCTTTTTTTCTTTCTTTTTTTTTTTGACCCAGCAGTATATATTTAATCAGCAGTTGTGCCTAGAGCCCCCTGCTGGTCACATCAGGAAGTGACCGACTCTCAGACCTTCACTTCTTCACTTCACAAGCAAAACTGAAACAGTTTATAAAATGTCTGCTTTCTGGCTCTATCTGCTTTTGGTCCTGTAAATATTGAAGTTACATATTGATGTTACTGTGGTGAAAATGTCCAATAACAGTTAGAGCAGCTTTAACAAACACGAGTGAAAAATGAACTGATGGAAAGGAATTGTTTTTTTGTTTTTTTTGGTCTACTAAAGGTTTGTTCGCTGCGTATAGTGCAAAAGAAATCTTTTTTTTTTTTTAAATTAAAAAAATCTTACCATGGAAAATATATGGTGAAATTATTTTAACATGTCATACCCAATCCGGCTTTCCATTTGGAAAATAAATGTTACCCAACTACGGTTACAGACATGTCATAGTGCGGCACTGAAAAACCGTCGCCTTTAACCAAAAAAAAAAAAGAAAAAAAAAAGGTTTTGCTGCCATGAATTTTTATTATTTTTTATATTTTATCCATATTATTATTATTATTATTATTATTATTATTATTATTATTATTATTATTGGTAGTAGTAGTATTTGTACTATTATTATTATTATTATTATTATTATTATTATTATTATTATTATTATTATTGGCTACATACAAAAATCCTAATTTAAATCAAATTTAAATGCACTGGTTTGGTCAGGGTGCAAGAATAAATCTGACAAATTGAATCAGTGCTAAAATATCATAAAACAGAAAGGAATGGACATTTCTTGGACGCAAATACATTAAAATGCACCACCAGAATGTACCGCAGATTTTCAGCCAATACGTAAAAGTCAATGATTGATTTCTGCTTATTTGTAAATGTAGAATTTGTATAGTATTTCTTTTTTTTTATTCAGTCATTTTTCACTTTCCAATTCTATTCTGTTCTGTTCTAAGGTGGTAGAGTAACTGCAATTAGTTCACCATCTTGACCTTTTGGTGTTACACGTTTTAAATTTGTTTTTATGTACTATTGCTAAGAGGCTAAGACATATAGAAAAAAAAAAAGATTTCTTATTTTACAGAGTATAATCTTGCGACAACTGTGTTTTTGAGAAACTGGGTGTTTGTCGTATCGTTCCTTACTTTCTGTGTGCACTCTTCTTCTCTTAACACATCCCTCGTTCTTAACTGGATTTTTGCTGTTGTTGTCATGGAGTGCGCTATTATGAGATTGTTGTTTTGATGGATCAGTTGCTTTTCGATTTAAAAAAAGGTAAATCTTTGTAAGTGTCCTCTGGTGGTTGATATTCATTAGAAATATCCTTACACACTTATCCAGAGGACTGAACTGATCTAACATATGACATGAACATATTTGTCTTCATTATTTGTTTGTTTGGAGGATCATTGAGGCTAATCTTGAGTTATCTAGACGCTTCACAATGTAAAGTCTCGTAAAGAGAGAGAGAGAGAGAGAGAGAACACAACCTTTGACAAACCTGGAAACAAATACTGAGACATAATACACAACAAGACGGGGAAAAAAGATAATTGGGGGGGAAATGATCATGGTTCATGATTTTTAATTTGAGTCTTGATTTTTTTTTTTTTTTTTGGTTTGTCTCAGGTTGTAATGAGAACGAATCTGAGCATCTGGATCGAGACCAGCAGGCATACGCTCCATCGCAGAAGACCAAACGCATGCGCACGTCCTTCAAGCACCACCAGCTTCGCACCATGAAGTCCTACTTCGCCATCAATCACAACCCCGATGCCAAGGATTTAAAGCAGCTTGCGCAGAAGACGGGCCTCACCAAACGAGTGCTGCAGGTAAGCGTCGACTTCTGTCTTTCCAAAGAAAAAAAAAAAAACAAAACTAGATCTTTTTTTCATGTGCCCCCTTTAGCGGAGATTTCCTCTCATATCACTCATCCAAGCTTGAGTTCTTCCATGTCATATCGTTTAGCTTCATGTTTCCATCCATGTCCTTGTAGTGATTTAAGCAGGTTATTGTTGAGACAGAACGATGTAGAGAAAGCTAAATCGTACCTTCTAAATTTCAGTTTTGAGTGTTAAGTTTAGGATTGTTTAAGACAGGAGTTAATGATTAGAGAGAAGGAAATTATTATTATTAATTGCTATTATTAAGTCAAATGTATGAATGTATTAATTTCTAAATTAACATTTATTGCAGTGTTTTTATTTGGAAATCAGTCAAAACACTGTACATCCAAAGAACTAATAATAAATATGGCTGGTTCTACACTGTATAAATACCAGCATTAAGCATTAACAGGAATGTACAAATTTTATATTCTTTTTTTTTGCAGGAAAGTGTGTTTTTTAGATTTTGAGGCCGATTTAATAAATAAATCATTCCTGTGATATCGTTGTGATTAATGTATAGTAAAAGTATTTAAGCGCTGCACAGTGCAAGAATAGAAATGTCTAGATTAAGGGCTTAGTGTTTTCTTTAGAGACACACAGTCTTTATATTTCATCACCTTTTTTTTTTCCATTATGGCATTTTTTTTTTTTCCCAGCAGTAATGTAAATATTCTAAAGGTAGCAATGTAACAGTATCCCGACAACACACACGAACACAAAGAGTAAAAGGCATTGGGGTTGGTTTGCAGGTCTGGTTCCAAAACGCGCGGGCCAAATTCAGACGGAACGTTTTGCGGCAGGAGAGTGGGGGTGTCGAGAAGGCTGACGGCACGTCACTTCCCGCACCCTCCTCCGACAGTGGTGCTCTGACCCCGCCAAGCACGGCCAGCACGCTAACAGACCTGACCAATCCCTCTATCACCGTAGTCACCTCAGTCACCTCTAGTTTGGACAGCCACGAGTCCGGGAGTCCCCCGCAAACTACCCTGACGAACCTTTTCTAACGCAGAGTTGGGGTTTTGTCCTTTATTGTTTTTTTTTTCTTCCCTTCCAAATGTGGCTTTTTGTTGTTATTTACAAAACACTCTTAAGCAACCAGAGACAGATTCATTTGAAGACGAAGTAGTCACCTCAAGTCAACTCTATTTTGGACAGACTGTATTTTGATTTCGCATAAAATCAGAAACAAACAAATAAATATTAAAAAAAAAACAAAAAAAAAACGACTTCGACATTTTGATTACATTTACATTTGAATTTTTTTTTTTTTTTGCTGGTTTACACTTTTTAGACAAACCCATTCAAATCAGCTATAATTTAATTAGCTACAACTCTGTAAACCTTACTGTTTATTTCTTTTATTTTTGTTTTTTGGGTTTGTTTTTCTGTTACTTTACAAATTTGACAGATTTCATTTGCAAATCAACCAGTGACAGTCCCATTCCCACATAAAGTACTAAAACAAATGAGAGGGTCAACTTAATGTGTAGCACTTGCAACCACTTGGCAGCTGAGTTTACACGTGTGTCCATTTTTTTTTTTTTTTTCATTTTTTTTTTTTTTTTTTATGTATTCACCATGTCAGCATAGTGTCGTGAAATTTTAACACTTCATATGTGAAAGTGGCAGCATGTCTTAGACGACGTGCTTTAAGCCACGCGGAAAATCCTTCATTCCGTTTTGTAATTTATTTTTTTATTTTTTTAAATTTAGATTTCATTGATAATCTGCATTTTATTTCCAAAAACATTTTGCATTCCAGTTGCATCCAGTGAAGGTAGCTTTGACAAACGAGTCCATTGCCGTTTTTTTTTTTTTTTTTTACACTTTATACTTTCACAACTCGCATGCCAGGTGGTGCTTCAACCTCAAGATAGCATCATACCAGTGTGGCTCTAATTAGGGTTAAACAATATCGACAACTGTGCAGTGGTAACTGTTCAAAAAAAAAAAAAAAAAAAAAAAAAAAAAAGCTCGAGAGCCCTTTACATCATTTCTTTTGATGGGCTACATTTTAATCGATTGTACAGATAAGGCACTTTTAACAAGTATTTTGGCGTATAAAGTACTTCAACTTTCGGTACACCAATTCCTATTAATTGCTCTAGATTTGCAGTTTGCTTAGTGTTTGACAAGTGTGGTACGGTGGCGCAGCTCAGGGTGATCATGAGATTCAACACATCTGGAGATGGAAAATCTAGACTGTCATTTTTGTTTCCTTTTATAAATGTATTACTTCTGAGCTTGTGGTTTGCAGAAGCGACGAAACAAACACCGCTTACGATTGGAGATAGTTAGTCATATATATATATATATATATAAAATAAAGTCACTTTTTTTTCCTCCTCAGTCAAATTCAGATTTGGTTTTTTTTTTTTGTTTGTTTGTTTTTTTTTTTTAATTTTATGGACACTTGCCACTGAACAGACCAAAAACATGACAGGAGATTTGGCTGGAAGTGACAGCGAGGGACAGTTAGGGGGTTGATTAGTTCACTGCGTGATGGAGAGTTGGTTCTGTTTGTAGAACAAAGTGCTCCTCTAAGATCTACTTCATGAAGTAGACGCCTAACTCAGTTCTACTATGTGCCTTACGCTATAACCTGGAAGAGAGCTTGTGAAATTCAGGAGATACATGTGTGTTTGTTTAATGGATATCGCATTCTTTGAACGCCTCACTAGTTTTGTACTGTTCTGTTTTTCATCTGAGGATCTTTTTAATGGTGTAATTCTGTTACAAAGGAGGCAAGCGATGGCCTAGAAAGCAGTTGTGCACTCTTTCAAATATAGTCGGTAAATCCGAGAATCTTATATATTGATCTTCGTGTTAATAGTATGGTACGTGTTCTATCAAGATTGTCCATTGTTTCCTTGTTTCTTGAAAAAAAAAAAAAAAAAAGAAAAAAAGATGGTGTATAGAAACTATTTCCCATTAAATATTTATGGACCAAGCGGTTGTTATATCTTATTAAATTTGTGTGAATAAAAAAAAAAACGCCTTGCATTGACAGTGTTTTATTTCTCTCATTGCACAACCATTCTTTATGTTGCGTCTCTCAGATTTGAACTGAAACCTAATATCGGTATATGATCATCCAAAACAAACAAACAAAAAAAAAACAAACAAAAAAACAAAACAAAACCCTCCCACCACACATTTCTCTCTTGCTCTCATTTTTGATATTGATTTCCAATTTCATTCTCTTTATTAATCTAAAGTAATGCCCCATGGATTTGCACTAAGACCCTGTGGTTGATACAGAAAAATGAGCCAGAAGAATTAGGATTGTTTTTTTTTTTTGTTTTTTTTTTGTTTTGTTTTGTTTTTTTTTTAATGCATGAATATGGCAACATTATCCAAAGCTCTACTGTGCTAGAAAGTGCACACTGGTATTAAAAAAAAAAGAGTAAAACTAAATGCAAACCTCTTAAAGTCAGGTTGCTTTGTAGTTTAATATATTGTTACTTTATGATTTCTTTCAGGGAGAACAAATCTTGGGGCATTACAGCCATACTTCACGGCGTTTGAAAATTCCCTAAAGTATTAAAAGACGGGGAAAACTTTGATCGGAATTCCTCACCATTGAAGACAAAGACAGTATTAGGATCAGATGATAGTAATAAACCTAAATCAGCAACAATAAATGTAATGCAAAAGTCTTTTTTTTTTCTTCTTCTTTTTTTAAATTCTTCTGAATGTTTCAATCCACACTTGGAGGAGAACCCACTCAATATGTGAGCTTTTTTTTTTTTCTTTTTTTTTTTTTTTTTTTCTAATATCTTTGTTATATTAGAGCTAAAATTGTTCTTTGTATCAGGATGACAATGACAAGAAACATGTATCATATTCTAGTTGTATATACCTGAATAAGGATTACATTCACAGAACATATACACATACTGATCTCTGCCTGTTTCTCTATCACACACACACACACTCACACACACACACACACACACACACACACACACACACTTCTTCTTTGCTACAATATCAATATTATGCATAAAACTAACTCATACTTTCTAAATGCATGGAAAATGACATTCTCAAAACACCAAAGCAGTAAAATATTCATCAGGAGAACAGATTTAGCAGAAAAGAGAAAATAATAACAATAATAATAAAAAAAATAAAATAAAAAAAAAAGATTTGTATGTTGCATGCACCTTATCAGTGGTTTACATTTTTAACGCTGAGTATTATTTTGTCTGATGTTTCATTTGTTGTCGACTGTAAATTAAATTATATAACACATTTTACCTTGTGAAACCAATATCCTTCCACAAAAAAAAAACAAAAAAAAAAAACCTACCTACAATAAATGCACAACTGCATGCAGTATTTGAATAATAAAATGCTCCTTTCCGAATAGAAACGATTTGCTTTGGGATTTACTTAGTTTGCCTTGTTGTTTTTAAATAAGCAGTGACAATACCACGGACAGAATGAGCTGAACATACGGACGATGGCTGCTTTACAGTGCTCTTAGACGTTTATTGCGTGTCACACTGTAGGAGCTGATACCAATAAAATCCCGTGGCAGAATTTCAGCTATCAGTGTAAAGCAAGCTTAACAGATGGCCTCCAAACAAGGCCACATACATGATTAGCTATTTACATAAACCGGCATATTGATATAAATTGTTTGCTTTTATTTATTTACTTCTTTGATTAGTACGCTAGCTGATGGTTGTGAGCTACCACAGTTCTCAGGACACACAATTCTATGTAAAAGGTAACAAATACCAAGGAGTGCTATTAAACTAATTCTGTTGCACTGTTACATATGGCATTCTGCTTTTTTTTTTTTTGTCTTTTAATACAAGCTTTGGGTGTAAAATACACAAACATCAGCTGGTTCCAATTGCAAACATTTCCACAGTGGTGAGTTCTTGGAGCGAAGTCATGCCAACGCATCAGAACCTCTTAAAGCTCGTGACTTCAGAGACGTTGCTATAAAATGGGTGCCTTTAAGAGGAATATGTCATATAAGACTAGACGAAACTAGAAGGTAGATCCCCTAAACCTTGGCAAGGGCGTAGCGGCGCTGCTTCACAGCTCCAGGGTCCCTCGGTTTGATCTTGAGCTCAGGTTACAGCCTGTGCGGACTTTCGCATGTTCCCCCCACGTTCACGTGGGTTTCCTGGCTGGTAGGTGGACTGGCTATGCTAAATTAGCCCTAGGTGTGTGAATATGTGTGTGTGTGTGTGTGTGTGTGTGTGTGTAGTGCCCTGAGATGGGCTGGTGTCCCATCGAGGGTGTATTCCCGCCTCGCATTCGGTTTTTCCGGGACAGACTCCAGATCCAGCGTGACCCTGACCTGCGCAAAGCGCTTACTGAAGATGAAGGAATGAATGAGTTAAGTAAGTACTTACACCAGTGCCAAAAACAGTGTGTCTGATATTATATACAGTGTTATCTTTTATAAATCGGTGCTCACTGCAAAAAAATTATATCCTACCTTGTATATGTATCTGTGTGTATATATATATATATATATATATATATATATATATATATATATGACTATATAGACTGTAGACTTTGCTACTAATTTCAAGCTTAAAATTCTCTTTTCATAAATCCCAACCAAGCAAAATGAGAGAATTTTAAGCTTGAGATTGTATTACTACTGAAACTACTATAACAGACTTATGTTCTAACAGGTAACCGGACTCATAGATAATAATTAACGTCCAGTCACCTAGATTTTCTTCTATTAGACATTTCAAAGACCTGAAGGTCTTCATACTGCTGGATAAATTTACACAGATAAACACAGGCACATGGTTATGATTGTGCTATGGCTTCAGCTGATGATATGACTGATATGGTAGAGTGGGCCTGAGAGAGACTGGCAGATCAGACATGTTTACAGTGACAGGTACAACACACACACTCGGAAAGATCCGGGTGTCAGGAGATGTGTACATCCAACTCTGTGTGTTCCTGGACCAGCATTCACCTCTCCTCTGAACATATAAATATGACTAACACACACACACACACACACGCACGCACAAAACCTGTCTATGCTCAGTGTGAGTGAGAAGTGTGGGAACACGAGTGCGTTGCCAACTAGCAACAGGAAATGTAAGTATGCATGTGTGTACACGCCCCGTTCACATAAATGGAATACGAACGCTACTATTTCACACTTTCATGTGTACTTCAGGAGAAGTAAATTCATCTGTAATGGACTACACAACACAAAGGGCTTAAAACAAAGACACTGAAACACCTTCTGAAATTAAATGCCTAATTATTATCACAGTATCACTTGTTTTTACTTTGCAGTGGGATGTTTGGTGTGTTCACCTCATAACATGTAATATGCTCTTACTCAGGAAAAATGATTTACTATAAAAATGGCAGGAAAACATCAACATGATTTTCCTTTTAGTTCATATTCAGTAACAGTTGAACTAAAGTTAATCTAATCTAACTAACACGATAAGTAATGGTCATCTAATTTCATGGGTTAAATCTGAGCATTTTAATGAAATTAAATTAAACTATAAAAAAAACTATTAAACTATATGGCCAGAAGTTTTTGGACATCACACCCATATGTGCTTGTTGACCTTCCCATTCCAGATTTTGCTGTTATAATAAGCTCCACTCGTCTGCAAAGGCTTTCCACTAGATGTTGGAGTGTGGCTGTGGGGATTAGTGTTCATTCAGCTACAAGAGCATTAGTGAGGTCAGG
>CM075013.1:23108946-23127309 GCA_037576675.1 Pangasius sanitwongsei | reverse complement strand
TATTTCAAATCCATTGTGGTGGTGTATAAAGGCAAAATCACAAAAACTCTGTCATTGTCCAAGTACTTCTGGACCTAACTGTGTATATACATATATATATATATATATATATATATATATATATATATATATATATATATATAAAATACTAGTAATAAACACAGACAAACAATCATTTTTACTGTACTAAGACATGTTTAATTTTCTGTCACTCCTCACAAGTACGAGCAACAAAAGATCAAAAGACTTTTCTAAAATCAGGTCAACATGAGCAGTGTCTGCCATTTCTTGCCAAAAAGCAAGCGATAGCTAGCTAGATTTATAAACAACATAATTCAGAGATGAATGCAAATAATCCAACAGAATTTTATACTTAATATATATATTTTATTTACAATATTTACAAATTACACCTACAGCAGGCACCAAGCAATTCCAGAAATGGCGATGAAATGTTTGACATCTCAGTCATGTTCATTCATGATTTAGTTCTTAGCATCTGTTCATGAGGCTCCTGCACTTTGAGAGGTCTACAAATCATCATAAAGAGAAGCCGTGCGTCCAGAGGTGGGAGAAACAAAGAGTGCACTGTCCAATAAACGTCAGGGTGGTTTTTTTTCCTGTGCAAAATCCACACGCCTACGCTCCATTCACTCCCAGTGAAGCAGTGCGTCTTGGTGTGGCTCAAAATGATGTGTTAAAAGCCAGTTGTCCAGGGTACATCAGTCTTTGTCCCATTAAAAGAGCAACTACACAAACACTAAGTGATGCACTGGCTTCAAAAAATTTGTATTAGTGCCGTGTCAGGGGCCTCAATGGAGATCTCATGTGGTCTTAAAGTAATCACCTGTGGAGATCACCCGCACCACACAAACTTATTAAACACTTTTTGCAAAGCACTTCACACAGTGATCCACACCTGAGCACCACCTCTGAGTCTCAATATTCTTTTTGAAATAGAGCATGAAAACATTTACAAATTAAATTTTGCTGTCAGCTGAGTGAAAAATATTTGAGTGGCTAATGAAGGGCAGCAATGACAATTATTCACAATTTAGTCCACATGAAGTACCTTTGTGCTAACTATGTAGAGTTGGAATTAACATATTACAAACCTCTCACTTACCTTCCACAGAGGTCAACCAGTAAAGTAATTAGATCCTCTGTATTACATGGCCCAATATGGGATTCGTGCTACAACGGCTCAGAGCAGAGGATAATATTGCTGCTGACACAGGATCGTATTCGGAGCTGGTAAATGAAGTCAGCAGTTTCAGTACAAATGATATGTTAATAGAGATGTGAGGAGTGTTGTTCTATTCAGACAGTTGCGCCACACGCGTGCTTAACTTGATTTTTGATTATTGAAATTACTCTTGCTGTCAAGAAAAAGAGAACCAAAGGGTTAGAATACAAGCAGAACATAAAGCCATTCGCCACGAATCAATGCCACATAAACATAAAGCACATAAACATAAAACCACAAATCAGTGCTATTACACTATAAACTAAAACATAAAAAATCAGCAAGCAGATGTAATACAAAGACAGTTGGGCACTGAACTCTAAACAAAATTAAATAAACAAAAACAAAAACACAGGGAATTAAAAAAAAGGCATGGAATAGAGGAACTGTGAAGAAAAATCAAAGAGGTATGATATAATTAAATATAAAAATTGGAAAAATTTTAAAGTTACAAGGCCTCGATAGAAACAGACTGATAATGCTAGAAGCTATCACTACTAGGCAAACAGCTTAGAGTGAACACCAACATAGACTGTGTGGTGATTGTTAGATGCAGGTGTCAGGTGTCTGGGGAGACAGAACATTGGCTGTATATTGATGGAGACTCCTCCACGAGCTGCTCCTGAGGTGTGGGGGTGTAGACTTAGTGAACAGGTTCTAGAGGATTTTATATGACAACTGAGAGGATGGTCAGTCTCTTGGAAATGTCATGAGATAAGTTAACTCTAGTAGCTACTTCCAAGATGCCCGTGTGTGTGTGTGTGTATGTGTGTGCTGGGGGAGTGTTGTAACAATCTGGACAATGTCTGTAGATCTCTGTCTTGAGCAAGGGGTCCCCTCATGGTGAAGGAGCTACATCCAAATTGAAGGCGAGATGGGTTTTCCAGCTGATTTCCTGCTTCAGTCTCTCTGCCTGACTGTTGGATTCAAGATCGTGAGTGAAGGTGAGACTAATGTTCACACCCAGACACTTCATAAATGCTATATATAAAACAGTGTACCTCAGTCAGAGAGGATGTTGTGTGGTAGCCTGTATCAGCACAAAAGTACTGGAATATGGCCCCTACTCTCTGGTATTTAGTGGGAAGACCTACAAAGGGGCAACATGGCTTAGAGAATTGATCAACCACCACCAGTATTATGATACTACCTGATTCTGGAAGGTCGAAAACAAAGTCCAGAGGTGAGGCCTGGGCTGTGGGCGGTGGTTCTAGAGTCTCTGGAAGTCAGTTGATAAGAATTCTTTGTTTGGGCACAAACTGTACATGACTGACTATATTTCTAAAACTTGATGTGAAAAGTAGGCCACCAGTATTTTGTCATGAGTAATTGTTGCATGTTTGTGACCCCAGGATGCCCAGTAGCTGGTGACTTGCGTGACCAAGTAATGAGCTTACTCTGAAGGGCCCCAGGAACATACACCTTGACTGGCTGGTCTGATGGTCTGGGGTTACCAGCTACTGCAATTGCTATTTCTGGATCCAGAAAATGGGACAACCACGCTGTTGGGCAGCAGGATGCTGGCTGGCATATGATATGTGAGACACCATCATCTGGTATTCATTGAACCTTGATGATAGTTACTATAAAAGTGAAATGTAAAAAGAGAATCTAGTAAAGGACATGGCCCACCTAGCTAGATGATGAGTGAGATCCTGAGCTCAGCAGATGTACTTTAGGTTCCAGTGGTTCGTAAACACAGTGGAGGGATGGCAAGCCCCATCCAAACCTGCCATGTCTCCAGGGTCAGACGAGGTTTCAGATGAAATTCCTGTAGAAGTTGTATGCACATCTAAGGTTAGGTTTGGTGTGATACCACACTCCACACAATGGGGCTGACACCAATATACTGTCTATACTGTTATGTCTTGGACTCCAAATGGAAGGAGTCTGTCTTTCTTTCCCACATAGAAGTCAATGGTCGGATGAACCCCTGCTTCAGGACCTCATTGCTTCTCGAATTCTTTCTCCATAGTTGCTATTTATTTGATGGCGAGGGGTGTTATGGCCTGGCAGAAATTCCTCTGAGCTACGAGGTAGAAGTTCACTTGCACCCTTCATAAAAGGAGAAGGTTTGGTTTGTTCCTGGATCCTTTTCAGGCCTGGGGAACATTCATCCACAACCTGTACTAACAGGCAGCTGGTAAATTTGCACCAGTGTTTTAAGTGCTTGGACCAGGTACTGAGCAATAAAGCTGCTATTATACAATCTATTATCCATGTACCATTAGCAGAGTTACTATTCCAATATACAGTAGATAGCTTCATGGAAAGAGGAAGATACTATATTTCTTTTACTTTGGATTCCCTTAATGATACCTTAGATTTGGCCTGATGTATCACTGGGCAAACTTCACACTGTCCTTACATTACAACGTCCTTACATTACAAACATAACCCAGACTTGCAGTGGGTCATGCCTAGCTCCATGTGCTTGGGGATACTCGCTAGAAAGGGTGTATTCCAGACAGGTGAGTTGTAATGGGATAATGAGGGCCTTCACATTCCATATGCTACTGGCTGCCAAGTTGCAGAACTCAGAAAAGCTCTGCTGGGATGACTCTCTTTCCTCTGTGGGGTAGTCAAAAACTTCTCAAACAAGGTTGGTGAAACATTTATAAGATACTTATAACACTTCTTTCCCTGTCATTCCCAGATTGCAGTGGCCCATTCTGTTGCACCTGTTAGTAGAATCATTATGGACACAAGAGGCACTGCAAGACAACACACTCCTGGGCAAAAAATGGGCCAAAAATGGCAAATATTAAACTTTTAATGGTCTTAACAACAAATCATTGGTGAGACAATTAGCAAGAATTAAACAAATGCACTCCTGGGACCTCCTGTGCCACCAAAAGTAAATGGTACCACCATTTACTTTTGCTGCAGTGAACTGTTTGGGGAAAACAGGGAACAAACAGGGAAATTCACTTATATAGTCTTCTTGTAGGCAAAGGTAAAATCATCATAATGATTAAAATGTTTGATGTAAAATTCAAACTAACACATGTCTGGGTGCAGAAAAATGTGGGAATTTTTTTTTTTTTTTTTAGGTAAGTCATTATTTGGTGATCTGCCACACCTGTTGCAGCCCCTCAAGGGCCACAAGGCTTAAACATTTAAAGAAATCAAAGGGAAAAGCTTCTCATGCTAACTTCCTTTATCTATTTGTTTAATTTTTGCTAATTTCCTGACCGATGATTTGTTGTTAAAACCATTAAAAGCTTAATATTTTGCCATTTTGGGCTTGGCCCATTTCTTTTGCCCGGGAGTGTACAGAAGTATTATACATGGTTACCATCATATTTGTCAGGTTTTTAGATCAGCTTCACCTGGAACAACGGGAAGATTCACACTCTCCTTCCCTATGGCGGGCGGATGTGTGGAGTGGAAAGCAGTCGGTTGCTGGTTAATGTTAACCCATGTTAACATGTTGCTTTTGTTGCTGAAAGCGCTGAAGTTGCTGTTGCTGCGTAAACAGAATCTGTTCCAAGCTGACTGCTCCATGCACGAGCATAACTTTGTTCTGAAAAGTGCTGGGGACAGGATTCGAGGCAAAAGCGCCTTGCATGATCACTCAGGTCAATTCACGCCAGAAGTGTTTCTGAAAGATTTTCAGTTGTCTGTATTGAGCAGACCAGAGTTTAAATCCACACCAACTTTTTAAACATTAAAGAATCAAGTGAATGCTAGATGTTTTGAAAGTCTTTTAAATTGTAGTTGCCTTGGTTTACATCACATACATGTATCTTGCAGAGCCCATTGGAACAAAATAAAAGTAAAGCAAGGAGGGTGTTCTTACAGGCTATATCATGCTGGTATTGAGCTGGGCTTTATATTTGCATATACTATATGAGATCATATACAGTAGCCATGTGTGACACAAATATCTGGATTCATAGCTGAGTAAATCTACCAGAAAGTCATGTTCATTTACAGATGTCCGGATGTGAGAGTTAGAGGAGGAAACATTTTATTTCTGACAAACTGAGAAACTATAACCATGAATATGGCTAAATTGATAATTTAAGAAAGTGAGATAAGGTTGAACATGTTTAATATCTCCTTACAGAAAGCTTAGAAAGATTATATATATATATATGGTACTTTAGAAACCAGGATTGGTTACACTTCATGGGAAAGTAACTAAAGCATTTTCAAAATGTTGCTAGAAGTTGTCAGATGATGTCAATAACTAATTAGCATATCAATTGAACCATCATGATCAGAACGTGTTACATGAAGAAGGAAGAATAAAATAGAATAGAGTGCTTTTATCAGAATTGCAAATATAGTAAATATAGCCAAGAAGAGACAAGACGTGTGCTGGCGAGACAAACAGTGATCAGTGATTGGCTGCTGGGAACATAGTGTGCAAGCACAACTCAGTCAGCCTTTACACACTGAGGGTGAGCTGAGCGAGCCTGCTCTCACAGCTAACGATATATCCAGCAGCTGTGATGTGAGAGCTGTATCGAGTGCAGGACAGTCACTAAAAAGTTGCTAGATTCTATAAAGGTCTAAAAATCACCGTGACAAGGTTAGTAAGTTGGCAACACTGATAGAAACAATAATGCATTAGAATGAATGCGTTGTGATTTGCCTTGCAGCTGGAACTACTGTCAGAGCTGCTCACTCACTCACTTTGCACAAGTGTAACCATGCAATAAGGACTTTAGCCTGATCAGGGTCTCCGTGAATCTGGAGCCTATCCCGGGAGCACTGGCTGTGAGGAGGGAAGTGTATTGTCCATCACAGGGCACCACACACACACACACTCACACACGTTCACACCTAGGGGCAATTTTTTTAGCCAGTCCATTTACTGGCATGTTTATGGGAGGCGGGAGGAAACCGGAAAACCAAGAAGAAACCTATGCAGACACTGGTAGAACATGAACAGAAACTTCACACCGACAGTAACCTGAGCTCAGGATCAAACCCGGGATCCTGGAGCTGTGAGGCATCGACACTACGTGCCTGTCGGAGCTGCTGTTACAGAAAATGATTCGACACCTTCCTGAAAATTTTGAATCAACAGCACTGTGGTGTAATAATATTCTTTAATAACGTGCATGCCCAGTATTTGTATTTATAACTGCCTCCAAACGTATGGAATAAAATCAGGTTCAGCAGAACCTGAAACTGAATTTGTGACAGTTAAAAAAAAAACATTTTGAAAATTTTAGGATCAAAAATTCAGGTTAAAAAATTAAAGCTGTTGGAAATTCCAGTTTAAAAATTCATTTAGAAAAAAAAAAAAAAATCAAGCAGTCAAAAAAAAATGTTTTTTTTGTGAAAAATTTGGGTCGAGCAATTCAGAGAAAACACCTGCGATACTCAAAAAGAACAAACGAGTCAAACTGTAATGGAACGCAGTCCTGGCCAATCACAGCCCACCTGTGAGCTCATGGAGGCGGGGCTTCGGTTATTAGTCATACTTTACGGCCATGGAGTTTGCAGCGAGTAACTTATGAAATCAGATTCAGTCAAGCCAGTGTAACTTGTTTAATTATAAAGTACAAGCATTTGATTTCCTATCAAGGAAATCATATCTAGCACACGAGTTCCCAAACGTTTTGGATAAACAACCTGTGACTAGAAACCCAAGACCTGTTCCACTACTGCACTGGTTTACCAGTCTAGTGGGAAGTGTTGTGTTGATGTAGGAAAATAATCCACGCCGGGGTGGTGTGATAGCCGAGGAGCCTGGTTTATACTCGGTGTTTACATGCAGAAGCAGCAGCAACACGAGTGGCATTGTTCACACACACACACACACACACGCTGCGTATGTGATGTACGTCCTGAAGATTTAAAAGCAACATTCACAAGACGGCACATCAGAGCCAAAACATCCTCGTCTGTCAAGGTTTCCAAGTTGAACTGTAAAATGTTTAGCGATTTGGTACACAGCTCTGTCGCTTTAAACCTTTCCGCCGTCGTCGTGATTGTTGTCATGGGCTGCGTCTCAGATCGAACGCTTTGACCTTATATTCAAAAGAGTTTAATAATCTAGAGAATCCAGAAGATCTTTGGGTAGGTTTGAAGGCTACATGAGAGGTTTTTAAACTACAAACACTAGCTGTAATAGGAAACGTGTGCGATCTGAGACACGGCACTGTTTAACAGGAGCAGATCGACTGGGAAACTGGTGCATTTTCGTTGCCGGACTATGCAAGTGCACACTCAGGGGGGTGAGAAAGACTGAAACAGCACATGTTGATTTAAACGTGGCTTGTCTAAAGGTGACTCCAGGCAACTTTTCAAAATATCACCACACAAAATCCATCTTCGGTATTTCTAATATTAATTTGTAAGATAATTGAATGACCCCATGTGAGGTCACGACCCCTAGTTTGGGAACCTCTGAGGTAGCACAAGCTACATTCTTTTGGGTTTTTTTTTTTGGAAAATTTTGTAAACCTGAATTTTACAGGTTGAACTGCTTGAATTTTTATTACTAATTATTAATTATTATTTTTTTAAACCTAAAATTTGCCAATTCTCTAACAGCTTTGGTAATATTCCAGTGTGTGTGTGTGTGTGTGTGTCGCTGTGCAGTGGGCATGCTGGGATGTGTATTTTACAGATCAGGAATTGTGAGCTAGAAGTCGCTCTGTGTACACACACACACACACTCTGCTCCTGGGACTACCCACCACAGTCTGTGCGCGTGCACGCGTGTGTGAGTGTGTGTATGTGTTACACACTCGCTCAGCAGCTGGTAAATTAATCCGAAGTTGAAGTTTGGAGTGATTTTACACCACCACCACCACCACCACCACCATCTTCCTCCTCCTCCTCCTCCTGCTCGTCGCCAGTCGGGGTTCCTGTTGAAGAGTGTGTGGACGCGAGGCTGGCTCTTCCTGGTAAGAGACACAGCCATGCTAGCTAGCTAAGCTAACTCTGCTAGCTAATGACATGGTTTAATGGCTTACAAGTTGCGAGTCAGGGCTGGAAGTAACGCGAAAACGCCTGTGTTTAGAGAACCGCTGGAGAGCAAAGTTAGCAGAACGGTGAATTAGAAAAGAGGAAGGTAGTCACTCTGTAAACAAAACACAAAAACAAGCACAAAAAAAGAGGTTTAGCTGAAGTTTAGCTAAAACTCTAGCTAGCTGGCTAGTTAGCTGGTTAGCATGGGAGCGTTGCTAGCTGTCCTGGGTGACCTGGGTGTTATTACTGGACTTGCGCAATTCATCATCGGGGCTTCATTTATTTATTGTTTTTAAAGTTGTTACAGCAAACTTGGCACTGTGTTACGGCGCGCGCGCGCGCGCGTGTGTGTGTGTGTGTGTGTGTGTGTTTGCAGTCCCGAACCCTGTTATAGCTGTTAACACGTTATAAGTCGTTAATAGCACGACGTTGTCGCTTTCTCTGGTGTACTCCAGGCACGACATGTGTGCTGAGATGGTGTTATTTACGTGTGAGAGAAACACTGAGGCCAACAAGTGAAGCGCGTCACATGCAGAAGAGATGATGATGCAGAGACAGAAAGTTAGCGCATGCGCAGTGGCCACGTTTCCAATGTCGGCTGCACGCACCAAACTCGTCCTGTCTCTCATTATTCTGTCTCACTGTCCACTTGGATTAAGTTGTTGTGATGAAACTGAGCTCACAGCTCGAATAAGCGCTGTAGTAGTCTATCTATCTATCTATCTATCTATCATGTTTTTATTATATTGCATTAGTATTAGGCTTATAATAAAGCTCTGGACTTGCACACTGCTACACATGAAGTTATTATTGTTGTTCATTCTAGCTGACACTCGTAGCCCACATTAAAGGTGCATTAGTGAAGATTAGTCAGCACTGGACCTCTGCATGTGAAGAAGTTGAAGTACAACAACAAATATTTTTTTTACTCTTTACACCCGCCTCTCGCCCCGCCCACATCCACAAAGCCACGCCCCCAGAATCTGTAGTGGCCAGTGAGTTAAGGCTGATTTACACTAGTCATGACATCACTATAATATTAAGTGATTAACTGTCGATTACGGACATTTCTTTCACACGTTGATGATAAAAGTACTTAGTGTTTGTTGTACTGCTTTAGGGAAGATGACATTACCTCACGACTACATAAATACTCATGTGGCAAAACAGAAAAGCCCTGTCGCTCCGTCTCGTCCAGAGGTCGTGAGTTTGAATCCCGACGATGCCACAGCCATCCGAGAGTCCAAGAAATCAAAACTGGCCGCGCTGTCTGGGTGGGAGGGGCATTCTCTGTCCTCCCCTGTCAATCACAGTGACACCAGCCAGTCTTGGGCGTCTGTCAGCTCATGTATGTAGAAGAGGACGGATAGCACTTTTCTCCGTATGTGTTTCGCTGCCCTGACGTGGCAGTTTGAAAGGAACTGGCCTCACATGTCTCGGTTCATGTGTCTCGGAGGAAGCAAGTTAGCCTTCATGTGTTAGTCCTCCCTGTCCGTACGGTGTCTCTCTCTTGGTGCGCGTCCTTGCGGCACCGCTCTCTCTGAGCTAACTAGCCTTACCTACATTTCTATGAAGGCTGCTGTATGCAGAGTGTGATTACAGACCTGTACAGAAGAAGCGTCGCTAATCCCACGTGCAACTTCTTCCCCGTCACCAGTAATAAATTTCTTCTTCTTGTAAAAGTGTTAATTCTAGTTTTACTGCATTTCTTGTCATGAAGTTTTGTGGGAGCATGGACACCTCATTGCTGACTCTCTGGGATTTCCATCTGAATCCATCGTGTCGGTAATTCTTTTTTTTTTTTTTTTTTACAGACAGCAGCCATGACATCAGAACAACCCTATCCATGACCTGTAATCTGCTGGTCCCATGCACCTGGGCTAGTGATTTTTAAGAGTTAAACGAGTTAAGGGTCTTAGTCAAGGGCCACTTTCACTTTATTGTTTTTTCCCGAACTCGTATGATTGGTGAATGCTGGTCCTCTTGAAAACAGTAGTCTGGGATTCTCTTCAAAAGAACCACGGCACAGTCCACATCAGGTGTGGAAGTTATCCACGCTCGAGGCCGCATGCCGAGGAACGTGATTGGTTCAACCTGTTACATTACTCACTGTTTGTACTTTTGTGATACTAGGGAAAGGGTCGTTATTGCTATTGATAAATAACACCAGACTTTCATCGGGCTGGAGAGCTGTAACCAGTTCAGTTTGTGGTGTGAGTGGTTGCATTAAAATGCACGTCTCATGTCTACCTGCATGTCTAAAAATCTCATTTTATATGAGATCAGCTCTGTGTTTTTCAGGTGTTCCTTCACGATGACATTCCCTGCTGCTGGTACAACAGGGAAATAATAAACATCAAACGGATGAACCTAGTGTCTACCATTACGCAGCCCCGAGCGAACAGACGTGACATATGGAATTGCGCAATCGAGCCATGGTTCAGAAAGAGTCCCAAATGTGCGATTATGAGCCTCGCCAACAAACAAGCTCAGAGCTTGGCCTCGAGTATTCGGAGCAAGTATGAAAAAGCCTTTACTGACTCTCTAGGAGCCCTTAGACCCGACCTTTCCGTCCGAGGATCCGTTTAAATGCAGCGCAATTTGTATAAACAAACATTAGACAACTTTTCCAACTGGTTAAGTGACTTCAGAGCTTCAGACGTTTAATGCGAAAAAGGCAGAGGAAGCTAAGTCACGCAGGGAAGCTCTGGAATTCATCAGTTGTAACGTGCGATTTTTGTTTCATCAGCTCCAGACTTATGGAAACAGTGCCATAGCTGGTGAGCTTGGGAGCTGATATTTGTGTTTAAAAGGGCAGAGGAAGCCAAATCCACAACCCGAATCCTGCAGTGAAGCCAGGCAGCCCACACTGTGTCTGTAAGACTCGCTCTTGGCATTTTGTAATCAATTTCAGGAGCTAAAACTTTGATCCTACTGTTATAAATGATAGCGTACTGCTTCAGTATTCAGAAAAAAAAAAAGACCAGGGGCTTATATGCAGTGTTTCAATAAAGCCCGAGGGAGGATCGGATGAGATTAGGGTGGGGCGTGTTTGTGTGGATTCTCATATATAACAGAAGATAGAAGCTTCAGCAGGTCTGTCAGGATCTTCTCTCTCCAGTTACGTGCTTCTTCCCATGTCCCTCTGTAATGTTTTTATTTACGTAAGACTTCACACAGGATAAAATTGTTAATAAGGACAGTACCCAATCTCATTCAGCTGAAAGGAGATGACGGTTTTATTAGCACAGTATTATTATTATTATTATTATTATTATTATTTTCACACGTGGTGTGTTGGCACTGATGGCTGAAGTCCTAGCTGTCAGACACATGGCCCCCTTGTAGCCATCTTTAGCAGAGGCTTTGATATCACATTGATTTGGTATCACATTGATTTGGTATCAGTTTGATTTGGTATCAGTTTGATTTGGTATCAGGTTGATTTGGTATCAGTTTGATTTGGTATCAGGTTGATTTGGTATCAGTTTGATTTGGTATCAGTTTGATTTTACTTCTCTGAGCTTTTGCATAAGCACATTATGTATCCAAACTGTTTTTTTTTTTTTTTTTTTTTTTTTTTTTAAACTCGTGAGTAGCTTCAGAATGCTGTTAGAGGAGTTTTTCTTCTCTCATACAACCAACAAAAATACAAACTCACTTCCTGCTGACTTTCACGAACCGAAATTTCGTTTAAGTGTAATTCACTTCACGGTGGCGCGACAGTAGGTGAAAATACATATGAAGATAACGAACCCGCCGTAGATCATTAATGTGCTGTTAATAGGCGTGTAATGATGCACAGAATACGGTGGGGTCTTGATACTATCCATTTTGATATATAAAATTTAGGTTTCGATTGTTTTTTTTAGTTGATTAAAAACGTCATAAAAGTGCAGAAACTGAACTGTAATAATGACAGCGTTCGTGTGAGCCGACCCTTGGCAGAATTTGAGATTTGTTTTAGATTTTAAAGCATTTTTATATATATATAAAAAATAAGTTAAACATATTTAATACTGGAAAAGAATTTAAAAAAAAAATTAAAATTAATATTTATTTATTTATTTATTTATTAAAATTTTTGTAATTAAGTCCAAAATTTTAAGCTTGTAGTCACTTAAAAAAAATGTAGAAATGTAATAAAATGTACATTTTATAAATATTATTTTATATTTATATATCACAATGTCCTCATTGTCTCGGAGAAGTGGCGTATTGTGACGTAACGTGTCGCGTCCCGTTTGTTATGAGTTACTGCATATTCTGGGAGAAATGAAAGTACTTACCTGTTTGCAGCATCTGTATTTCTATCAAATAGCAGATGGCTGTAACATTCCAGCACGTCTGCATCCGGTTTATAAATTTCATAATTATTATTAATGTAAAACGCATTAAACGTGTTTATACTGAAGTGTTGGGATTAGTGAGTTTGATGCTGATCAGCTGGTCGGCGCTGTATTCTCGCCATGGGGGGCGTGGTCGACAGGCGGCGCGACCCGAGTGTTTACCGAGCCGCGAGATGCGGCGCACGACGCCGTTAACGGTGGTGTCGGCGTGAGACTTGAAGCTTCGGAAGCTGAGCTGTTTGAGCAGAGCGCGCAGATGAGGAGGTGAGAGCGCCGGACTAAAGGACTAAAGTGCTGCTGCTTCGCTCTTTTTAGGTAGAGATAAAAGCGAGAGATGATTCCCACTGCACCACTTTCAGCAGGTGGTTGAACAGCATTGTGGGTAATGTATGACGCTGTTAACCGAAGTGAAAATAGACCAACGTGTCAATTAAAAGAGGTTAAAGTAGTAGCCATTGAATGTTTCATATATAAAGCTAGAGAGCACTTTTTTTTTTTTTTTTTCCCCCAGATACGGAAACTACTAAATTCACATCAGCCTGATATCAGTGCCAGCTCTATTTAAAGCCAGTTCAGATACACAGAAGTTGTGCTCAGTTCTCTTTATTCTCACATTTAAAAATCAAATAAACAGTTTCCCCCAAGACACTGGTTCCCTTTCATGGCGTAATTACGCAATGCATGTAGCAGTGTGAATACACCGGCAGTAGTTATTTGTCACAAGACTTAATCAGAATGCTGTCTGAGAAGAATCTCTGCCTCTCCATATGGAGCTTTATTGCCATTTGTTACATCCTGGTGGCAAACGAGTCTTAATAATTCACCCAGGACGAAGTGGAGCCGTTCTGAAAGGCTTTCTTATTGAATCGGGAATACCACATGTGAAATTCTGGGAATGCCATTCCTGTCATAGTAGCACTCAGCTGGACGTCTGTTGTCCGGCAGGCCAGGATTTTCCTGCTCTCTGCACTCAAAACGTCCCACTAGAAAGCTGTCCGTGTTTAGCACATCTCGTATTAGATGATTAAATATTAACGCATATTAAAGCAACGTGCTCCTCTGAGGCAGCCAGGCCATTCGTCATAAGAACCATGTTCATGTACCTGCTACAGCGTTTCTCAAACTAGGGGTCCTGAGAGAAACTCACAAACTCCTCTGTTATTTCATTCTACTAAACTAGGGTTGTGTCTCAAACTGCATACTTGTGCACTAGGTTTTTTTTTTTTTTTAAACCGGTTTTCCTATTACAGTTAGTGTTTTAATTTTAGAAACCTCTCATGTAGCCTTCTAACCTACTGAAAGGTCCGTTTTGTGTGTGGATTTTGTAGCTTCGTAAATGCTTTTGAATGTAAGGTCAGCGCTCACGACAGCAATCACGACGACAGCGGAAAGACAGCTCATCGGTATGTTTAACAGTGAAATGCACTGAAATCGCTAAACATTTTTTCAGTTTGACTCGGAAACCTGACGAACAGGGACTGGTGAGTCAGTGCAAGGGATATTTCTTTAGTTTTTTCGTCACTTATGTTACACATATGTATATAGGTAAGTTAATCGGATGTTCTATTGGGACAGTAGTCCTAAATTATATATCTGGAATTTAAAAAAAAAAATGTAGGGTGGTCAGAAAATTCAGAATGTCCATTTACGCAAAAAGGCTGGGAAGCCCGGAGCTACAGTTTTTTTTTTTTTTTAGTTTTCATAACTGCGAGAATGGCAACGGCATCATTACCGCGTTCCCTCTAGCTGTTCGGCGGGATGCGGTAAGCTTCTGGCGCTAATTACGAAATGGGTCTGACTGGTGAAGCCAGTGCCAAGTGTGTGACATTCTTTAGAAGCGGTGAGGCTGGAATTTTTAGTTTCTGGGGTTAGAACGAGGGGCACTAAAACACACCCTTGCTGAAGGTTGGGGTAGGCTTTACTTAACGCACAACTGTCTCTTCATGTAGCATTATAGCACTGGCAGTATTTCGAACGCTTTTTTAGAAGTCGTGCCAACTTGCCACTTGGAGACGTTTGCCAGCGCGGTTTGGGACAGAGAAGAAAAATGTTTTACAGATGTTTGAAGCCAGGCACGGAAGTTAGCGGGGTACTGGCGCTGCCCTGGAACGGGACAGTTGTTTGGCTGACGGGGAGCAGGCAAGGCAGGGGCGGAAACGCCGGCCTCGTGCCACCACACTGTGAACGCCAGGCGGGTGGCGAGCACCGCTGACAGTTTAACGGCGAGTATTTTACAGCAGAACGTACGGCATGCTGTAAATAGGGGATGAATGTTGTAAAGCCTGTTTATCGCACTCCTGAAGCCTCCAGAGATAAGCTCTCGCATCTGAATATAAAGCAGACGGCACGGTTCAGTGAGACGATTAAAAAAAAAAAAGCTGGAGATGAAAGGAAGCCAGATTACTCTGAACAGCCAAGTCACTTAAGTTAGTGTCTGTTGGTTCTCGGGTCATAAAGTGCACAGAGATGCAAGAAATCAAGGGGTTTTCGTGGTGGAATGATATAAAAACATATTATTATTATTTTTTTAAAAAAATCTTGCACTGATCGTCAGCGGTCAGTAGCACACCAAAAGGCTTCATGCTGTTCTTAGTTTTATTGATTTTTAAAATGTCTCATGCTCATTCATGGATGTAGAGCCGCCTATTTCCTAAGGTAACGTTTTTTTTTTTGTTTTTTTTTTTAAATAAGATGATAAACCACAGAATGTCATGTCAGAGAAAAAGAGTGCGGAAACGGGGAGAGTCTGATCTTGCAGGATTCTTAAATGATTCTGCAGTAATGCGGAATAAACACTAAAAAAACAAACCAGTGCATTGAGGGGGAAAAAAAAAAGTCGCTGTGTAGTGTCCACACGGCCGACATTTTTAGCGTCGATGCTACTGCTAGGAGAGTGCAAACAATATAAACACTGTACTTAATCACTTTCTGATTACGATCAGAATTAAAATGATTTCTAAAGTGTTAGACGTGACACTATAGCCCTATTTGGACGGGATTACATCTACACGGGGTCCTGGGGGAGTTTCCTGTTTTGCCAGTGCATTTATTTCAGTCCGGATCGGCCATGTTGGCGGGTTTTTTTTCCCTCCGTCCTCCTCTGAGAAAACGTCAGGCTGAACGGCCTACCGATTTACACCAAACTCAGCACTCGTCTGACCTCTATTGAAGTTTTTGAATTTTAGTCCCATCCGCATACACATGATACCGTGATTTTCCACGCAGGTGTCGCCTCGTGTTTGGGAGGGAAAAAAAAAAAAAAAGATGTTTGACTGCTGCTACGTGCCATATTTAGTCTCATAGCGAGTGCATCAGTCACCCTCTCCCCGATATGAATCAATTCCTGAACGCGAAAAAAAAAAAAAGGATGCTTTTTAAAAGAGGAGCTCGACCACATACCTGGTCTGGGTGCTACACAGGCTGCTCGGACGCCATGTTGTGAATGGAGCGTGATCGTATGACCATGTGACACAGACACCCAGGTTTGTATGGAGAAAGTAGGAAAAAGCCTGCTCTTTTGTCAGATTTTTGAGTGATAACTCCTACCAGAGTACTCCGATGTTTGCGCCTACGCAACATGTCGACAGGTTTGGTAATATAACACACTATAATATAATATAAATTTGGTTCAGGGTATATTTGAATCATTTCCTTCTGTGTTTCTGGTGAAGCAGATCCATCTGTCACATGCAGCTATTTCTTCCCGTTGCTCACAGGCCGCTCGTTAATATTGCCATAAATTGTGCACTAGCTGTAATACCAAGCTTATTAGTCTTCACTTCACGGACCGTACACGAAGCCATCCTTCAGCACTGCACATTTTGCTGATTACATGCATCCCGCCACATCGCAGCGATACAGGTCTTACTGAATTCCTCCGAACGCTGCAGAATCTCGCTGAACATCCTGTCAGCTAATTTTAAGTAGTGTTGCACCATGGTGTAAATTTGGCTGACAAGGGCGATAGCGCCAAATCTTTGCTGCACTGAAAATAAAGCTCATCGTATTTACTCCATTCAAATGCGAGCGTCGGTTCCACGCGAAACGAATCGAGGTACATGCGCACAGTTTGTTTTCGTACATCCAGCGTAAACCCGACCACGTGCTTTCAAAGCCGCGGGATAAAACGGAACCCGCTGATCGCTCTCGGGATGAGTTAACGACGTTCATTTTACACTATAGTCGCTTCTTGCTGTCGGCGCCGACATCCTCACAGTGTTTTGTAACGTGATTGGATCACGTTAATACTACGTGAACTGGTCGCGCTCGCTCGACACGTTTTAAGCTCGCACTTTCGTATAAGCAATGAAATCACGTTTCGATGAGAAACTTGATGGTCTTATGTTAACTATATGTAATGTTTTTTTTTTTTTTTTTTTCCCAGTGTAAATATCCTCAAATGTCCAAATATTCACTTTATAGAGCCAAAAAAAAAAAAAAGTTTACAAGTTTGTTCCAGCTTATTTACATTGTGACGTTGTTTACAAGGCTCAAAATGCTAAAAATACAATTAAAAGGACCGGGTTGTGCCAAGGTCAGATTTAATTAAAGCGTTATTTATAAATTATCTACCCAAATTAATACAAAACACAGAGTCTTAGTATTGACATGGAATCGCAGTAACCTCAAGAAATCCCCGAGTGTCGGAGCTACATGGTGTCTTTTGTTCGCAGATGTGCTCGTTACTCAGCGGAGCTCCGATTTACGTTTACAGCTTACATGTCGACACTAAAGCCCACTTCGATGATGATCGTTAATTCCAAACACTGACGATATTATCGCTCGTGGCTTTGGAGGGGTGCAGGCTGCAGGAAGGCAAAGAAGGGGCGTGGCCGGATGTGTACTGGGTACCGGACGCTGGTTACAAGTCGCCTTAACTTAACTATCATTAATGGCAGTGTTACTAATGTGGAAAGATTGCGTGTTGCCTTAAACGATTACGCTGAATAAAACTCCATGTCACCATATCCATCATCACCGCTCCACCTGACATGCACAAGTGCATCAAACGTACCAATTTAATTGTACAGATCAGGAAAACGGTCGTGATTTTATTTCGTATATTTCCTCATTCCTCTGAAATTAGTTTCCGGTTGCTCCGTTTGCCAGAACAGCACACGCCGTGCTTCTGAATGGTTTCAGACACGAGTTTGACTCGCATCAAGCTGATTATATGCTGATTTTTTTTTCCCCCCAAGTTCACGAGAGCCTTGCGCGCGACACACGTGCCATAACGCCTCCTCCTGGTCAGCGTAACGTTTTAGCAATGCTTTGTGCTCTGTATGCTACTACCTCTGGTGCTGCTGCCTAGTGTGTAAGAAGAGGTAGAGCTCCTAATGCATGTTAAAAGGAAACGTACCTCAGAGAAGCAAAATTCATCTTGCTAATACTTGCTAATACTTTCTATTCTGTCTCATGCCTAGTGATCACACGTTTGTGTCTAACACAGCTGTGGGAGTGCGCACTGTCGGCCAGGAAGTGTTAATTATGAGTGTTTTGCTCTCCGCTGAGTGTGTGTTTGATTCTGAGCCGCACACCGCGGATTAGCTATCGTATTGTTTGTCCTTTTTGCAAAACGCATCGTGTTTTAAGACGAGAAGGCATAAGGACCACCCTCTTCAGCGTATCATGCCGCATCTGTCTCAGCATTAACACGCAGCGCGGTATTTTTAGCCCAGCGTCATGGTAAACGTGTAAATGGTTTGGTGCTGCAAAAGGAGAGCTTTTTTTTTTTTTTTTTTTTTTTTTTTTTTTTTTTTATTTTTTTACCCCCAAAGAAGTTATTTAAAAGTAAGATGCAAATGTTTTGTGAAATGGTAATTTTTTTAAATT
>CM075013.1:23085001-23101786 GCA_037576675.1 Pangasius sanitwongsei | reverse complement strand
TTTTGTATTGTTTTTTTAAAATTTCTTTTTTTTTTTTTTAAAAAAAAAAAGGTTGGGGTTTTTTTTTTTTTGGTTCACCCCCCCCCCCCCCCCCCCCCCGCCGCTATTGAAATCTGTCATTATGCCAAATAAACCAGTTTCTCTAATGATGTATTTGCATCGGATGCGTTCAAGACGTCCACATCAAACAGTATTACAGGAGCTGTTCCCTCGTCCAGCGTAATTAACTATCCCCGCTCAGTCTCTCCACTATAAAGCACCTGCTGGCTTGACAGCAGCCCAACAAAAGCCTCAGGTCAAGCCTGATTCATTACACCGGTGCTCGAGAGGTGGCCTACAATGGCAAGACGGTGAGGTGGCCATGTTCTATTGCTCCTGTGCCAAGTCATCGAAAGCAGCCTTTTGAGAGAGAGAGAGAGAGAGTGAGAGCCTCACAGCTGCACACACTTCAGCCTCGCGCTCCATGAAAGCTGCTCGAGAGCAGGCGGATTTAAATTGGTGATGCGCGTGCACACACACACACACACACACACACACACACACACAGAGGTCTGCAGGAGCAGATCGTTCTGATTGCTTTTTAAAAGAAAAGCGGAGGAGAAACTTGAGGTGGAACTTAAGCAAAGAAGCCTCCTGGCGTCTCGAGGGACAGACAGTAAAAGCTGGTGAGGAATCAGGCATAATGGCATGAACTGGGCCACTTGTGGGCATGTGCGGTTATAAATCAACCATAGCCCTCACAGGCAAGAGGCAGTTTGCGGCTGGGCTGTTTCCTTCTGCCGGGAAATAATCATTACCCTATAAAAACTGAAAGTGAAAAATGTAAAGAAGGTCTATAAATGCTCGACAGCCAAAAAAATGGAAAGCTAGTCTGAGTCTCTCACAAGGCCTCAGCACTTTTTTTTTTTGTCCTCCTTTTCCTCATGGAAATACAGTCATCAGGAAAACAGCCAAACGGTTTTGCAGCTGGATTTGTGTCATTCTATCAGTAGTCTAGCAGTGCTTGGTTTCTAATGGGCTTTTAAAAACTAACATTTCTGATTACAGGTTTTGTAATATGGAATCACATAGGGCTAGGCAATCTGGCAAAAAAAAAATCATATCACCATTTTTCAGGCCAGATCGCGATCCACGATGCTGGCGTGTTTTTGCAAGTTAATGAACAGAGCAACCGAAGTAATTTCCATATTGATGAAAATCATCAAAGAGAAAGAACAACAGAGATCATTTTAGACCAAAGTACCTTTTCGAACTAATTTTATTAGCGTGCGCGCTTCAACAAAGTGTATGAAATTATTTCTAAAATATAAACAAATCAAGCATGGATAACGTATGTAAAAAATATTAAATAAAAAGTACATCACCCGTTCAGTCTCTAAAAGTGCAGTAAAGGGAAAGATGATTGACAAGCAAGTGAGTATTTAAATGTGTTTACATCAGCAGAGCTGGTTTGACGTTTTATTTAACATTTTAAAAAAATAAGCTATTTGTGTCTCAGCGTTTTGGTTTTTTTATTGCACCTTCATTGCACAGTTGAGGAACGGTGGTGGTAGAGAACTATTTGCGACTCAGTAACTAATCAACTCGGTAAGGATCAGGTATTTTTAGAAGTCACCTCCGTTTTTGCCCAGTTTGATGAGTGCCGTATTCTTAGCCGCTTTATCCTGGTCAGGGTTGTGGAGGATCTAGAGCCTATTCCTGGCAACACTAGTGTGAAGCAGGAATCCACCATGGATGTGACACCAGTCCATCGCAGGGCACACACAGGCTCACACACTCATTCACACTTGGGGGCTTGGCAGATTTACCTACCGGCCTGTTTTTTTGGGAAGTGGGAGGAAACACATGTCTAACAGAGCCTGGGAAATGTAACTGTCGTTACTGTAAATTTTAGTTGCACCTTGCAGCACCAGGGTCCCTGCTCGAGTTTGTGTATGGGTTTCTTCTGGGTTCTCCTGCTAGGCTTGAATCAGTGTGTAAATATGTGAGTGTATGGGGCCCTGCAATGGACCTGCATCTTATCCAGGGTGAATTTTCCTGTCTCACGTCCTGTGTTCATTGGGATAGGCTCCTGATCCACTGCAACACTGAACAGGATAAAGTAGTTACTGAAGATGAGTGAAGGAGTGAATTGCAAGGGCCCTAAAATAAGCACGACTTGTAGATGAAATGAAATGAAATATGTGAGATTTTCTGTCGGTCAGTCATTTCCACAGAATTATGTTAATTATTTCTGTGCAGGTAAACATTTTTACCCAGACCAGATAGTGAAAACATTTAGGGCTGAAACAGTTAGTCTGAATTAGAGGTCTTCGCGGGTCCACTTGGATCTGTTAAAATCCGAGGTCCGACCCGATACCCGAGCGGGTTCGGGTCCAAAATGGGTAATGGTTATTTAAAATAAACGTGCTTTTTCCAAATGGACCCGATCCCTTTAACGGAGTGTCTATTTACAATAAACAGCCCACCTTGTTGGCAGAGGCCTTTTGCACTAACCCCGGCTCGCACGCAGAATTTCCATCTTACAGATATGAGATCCGTCAGGGAATCCACTCGCTTCATTACGGCGCGTATCCATGCAGGAGAGGGCTTTTCTTTTTCGTGTGCAGACTCCCTTCGCCGGAGATGAGGCAAACAGCATTGTAGACAGCACGAGCGAATCCATGATTTAGGCTATCGATTTAATTTGTATCGATCTATCACGTTTATTTTTCAAATCCACCGGTCACAACTGAAAGCCGAACTCAGAAATAACTTGTATCCATCAGACAGGCAAAAATATAAAGTAATAATAAATAAGTAAATAAATAAATGAAAGTAACGGAGCAGCGGCCAAATCAGTCAGCAGAACAGCGGGATTTTTATCCTGACTGACTGCGGCGCTGCAGGCTGTGCACACGTCAATGCCGCTTACGTTCTTTTAAAAAATTAATTTACGCACGTCGGGTTCGGGTAGGAAGTGATTCGGGTCGACTCGGGTCGGGGGTGGATTTTAGGACCCGAGAAGACCTCCAGTCTGAATAACCGATAATATCTGCGATTGGTTAAGTAAACAAACCATTTGTCATAACAGAGACGCGTTATAACGCGAGAGCACACAGCGAAGCCGCGAAGCAGCGAAGATTAAGTTTAATATCGGCTTGTTGAGACGGATGACGGTGAATGTCTCTACGATTTAGTACAGTTTAGACCAAGTGGTAGAAAGAAAGGTCCATTTAAAGCCTCAGGTTTCTTGTGCTTTTATGTAAATTAGTTGGGAATAATCATTAGATGAAGCTGCATTCGACTTACTTTGGAATTACATCATTTTCAGCCACTGTGTGTTGGAGCTACAAAGTGGGGGAAAAACCATGGGCATCTCTGAGCTCGTCTTTTGTTAGAAACAATCTGGCTGCATAACTGTGATGAGTGATGATATGTATATTTTCCTCCTCGAAACTGCAAACTGTATAGTCAGTGTTATGGATTTAACAAGCGAACATGTGTGACTGATCTAAAGCTAACACTTTATACGTATAGTGTTGGTATAAGTATGCTATATACAGTATAACTCATTTAAAGGTATGAGCTGCTGCTTTGTTTACTGTTGCTCAGTCGAGGCGGGGCTTTCTTCGGTTTTTCCTAGTCAGAGGTTACGAGCTACGAGCTCAGCCCTACAGGAGAAAGTCGGTAGAGATGTTAAAAGTTGTTCCCCGCAGTCGCTCCAGCTGTTGTCATTCACAAGCCGGTTAATTGCCGATTAATTCGCACAAATTAATTGGCTATTAAAATATTTGTGTTTGGCAGACTTTTTCTGTGCGTTGCGATTAACACATTTGGAAGTTACGCAAAAAGTAAAGCAGCTGACATGCAGAGACGAAAGAAGAAGCACAGAACTTCTTTTCAATAGCCTGGGTTTTCATACATTACTTCATATCAGTTAATAAATCTCAGAGAGCCGATTGCACAGTCAGATCCCGTTGCTTGCGCAACGCCTCTGGGGCTTCACTATTAAATGTTAGATTCGAGTGTTGATATGTGAACAGGAGCGAAGGGAGGTGTAATTGCTTCTTTTTTTTTTTTTTTTTTTTCGGTAGCGCACACTTTCAGGCTTTTCTTTTAAATAAATAAATGTTTCTTTGTTTAGTTTGTGACTACAGTCTCTCTCCAGCCAGATCAGTGCGAATCTGACGGTACTTTCATTAAGAGGAAAAGCTTGTGTTTCTTTCAGAAGCTCGAAGTTTCTTCTGAGCAGTGAAGTTCTTGTGAAATCTGCATTCACTGTTTCCGCATTCAGCGTTTCTTCTCGGTCCGTGTGCAAAGCTCGGGACAGAGTGCACGGATACTGCGAATGAATAATGCGGTGGAAGGCAAAGGGTTAATGATTAGTAGTAAAACAGCCTCATTATATCGATGCTATAGATGAATGCCAGCACTAGGCAATAAGGTTTTAGGACGTTCGCTCTCCTCCCCCGAGCCACGTCACTCGCTCATAGTTTAGTATAATATTTAGTGTTTTCACAAGACGTTATGTCTACTTCATCATCCGCCCGTGCTGAAGATGTGCGTCCACACACGCAAACCTGCGCCATCATTAATAGTCCTCGGCAAAGTCGTACTGCCGGATTTGTTAAATCCTCCCCAAAAAAAAAGAGAGAACACAGAAGAACTACAAACGAGAATAAACAATGCTGAAGACACTGTGCCGTCCTAAAGCTGCCACTCAAACCCCAGGCCTGAGTTTTAGGCTTAATTAGCATTATTAACCTTCACCAAAAATCAGGCAGGTTTTATTTTGCCGTGGTGACAGCTTGGGCTGTATCGCTCCGTTCTCCAGCATGAAGCATTTTAATTGGCTCCAGCTTCATGCTCTCCACACTCCTGACGACATGGCGGGGGCGGATGCGCTCTGAGGTGAGCGACATGCAAATGGCCTTTTTTTTTTTTTTTTATGAAGGGGGGGGGGGGTTCTTTCTCTTCATATCCCTTTGCTATGGCAGGGCACTGAGCTTCCCCTTGCCGTGCAACACACTCATGTGACAACTGACGGATCATTAAAATTTCTGATGGCTGCCATGTACAGGCCTATCTGCGGCCGCTTGCGAGCACACCGCTGCCTTTTGTATTTGTTCTGTCACCAAGTGAAGTTAATTTATTCCCTTTTGCTGAGATGTTTAACCATTTCCAACTCTTTTCTAGGATTTAAATGGAATTGGCTGCTTAATTCAGGAATTGCCATGAACAGAAGAGTGTGTTGCTTCGGATTACTGGCAATGAAACTGTAGCATCTGCATAAGAGAACTTGTAAAATATTAAAATCTCCGAACGTATATATTGTATTGATCATTCAACAACCTTTGTGTATGTGAGTGTGTGTATGTCTGTCTATATATATATATATATATATATATATATATATATATATATAGCTTATGCTTTAGAAAGTTCACATGTATGGGGTAAAGGGTTTTTTTTTTTTTTTTTTTTTTTTTTTTTTTGGCAGACAAGTTTTTAGGATTAAAATGGAATGCTTGCCGCTCTCCGGCTCGGCGGCTCCATGACAGGTCTCATTATCACAGTAGGTGTCGTGTTCTCACTGGCTAGGGTTCTGCGACAAGGTGACGCCAGACAGCCATTTCCTTGGAAGCATGTGATTGCCAGAGTGCAGCTCGCTGCTCTAATTCTATTACCAGATTCACAGGCGTACCTCGAGCATAGTGAGAGCACTGAAATGGTGAGAAGTGCTACTTGTTCATGTGATTTATTGGTGTGTTTCTTTTTCTGACAGGGGTGTAAGGCACTGAGCGCCTGTCAGCATGGACGCCCAACTACAAGGCCAGCAGCCACCAATAGCAGTGTTTCAACCACAGGTAGGTGCACATACTCTCACACCAACTCGGTGTGTACGCCTTAGTACAAATTAGGATTAGTTTTAAATTGGACGATCAAGAGCTACTTCCGTAAAATTGGCTGGGGAATTTGTATTTCGGTTCAAAATAAGCGAGAATGATGAAATTAGTTCTCGCATTGCGACCCAGATCTGAAAGGGTGCTGTTTATCCCCGGGTTGTTAAGGCGTAGTCATGAATGACGTTGCTTCTTCTTGCACTAATAAGCCCTCTTACTAGTGTTACACTTGTTCCTGGGGTACGATTTCAGGCAAGAGTGGTAATTTGGCCCATCACAAGGCCAAAACAACATCAGCAGTGCGTGTAAGGTGCACAGCTTCAATCACCTATAGACTGGCGGTAGACTGCGTGGCACTTTATTCCACTAAACGTGTCCAACGCGATTCAGATTGAATTGAAATGGACCAAATCATTCAGGATTTAATAACTGAGGATTCAGGATCAGTGCATTTGGGCGTCATTCATATCCCTAACGAAAGAAGTACTACTCTCTTATAATGCATGCTGGAATGTGTAAGAAGCCAATGCACAAGTGTTGCATTCAGCATGGTTTTGATGCCAGTGACGACATTAAAGGATTCATTTACAAATCATCAGCGTTAATTAATCCTCCGTGTACTATATTGTCTCATTCCTGAGATCAGGCACTAATGATTAGTGTTATCATGAAAACCGAAATGACATTGATTAAGTGACAAAAAAAAAAATTGTTTATTTCATTTGTCATCTTTATTTCCTTTGTTCTTCCTATTTTGCCAACCTTTGCCATAGCTGGCTTGCTTTGCCTGTCGCCCCCTTTCCACATCTGCCCGCGCCGAATCTCTCCAACTGTCAATCTCCCCGCAGAGAGACAGGCGGTGGTCTGCTCACACCGTCTCTCCTCTCTGGCTCCTCCTGCGTGCTGGATGAGAAGTGATAATGAGATTCTGCTCTCTGCACAAGCAGCGCTTCCTGCACACAAAAGCTATCATGTGTTTTCTCCATTGCATTGCCTGAGACAGAGAGGTGTTGAAGCTCAGCTGCTAGCAGTCTCTCCCTCTCTCTCTCTCTCTCTCTCTCTCTCTCTGTCTCTCTGTCTCTCTTTCCTGTGGTGTATTTCTTTCTCTCTTTCTCTCTTTGTTCCTCTTTCTCTGTCAGTGTCATTTTCTTTTACTCACGCTCTTTATGTGTGGGTCTGCTATTTTTTTCCCCAATCTCCTTCAGTAATTAAGTCACTGATTGATTTCCAATATAAATGTCACGTTGTATAGATCTTTGCACTACATTAACCTATAGAATAAAATGTTAAAAGTATAAGTGCTGCGCTCGGATTTTTTGCTCTAAGTTAGTTGTTTCAGGGGGCCAAGCACTGAAGATAGTAGCCTTCCATTACATTGGTCGGTTTTCTGTTATAAGAACAGAAGGCTGGGAATAATAAAAAAAATAACCACGTCCAAATCTTAATATGATGCCCCCCCCCTATGTTTTTACTGATCGCCTGTCTCACCTCCAGTCTCGTGGTGTTAGAGGTATATAGATTTCAGAAAGGCTTTGCAGGGTGCAAAGCTATTTGATCGGCTTCTGTGGTCTCTGTCATATATTGTTTGTGGAACTGAAAGGCAGTGGAAGAACAATATTTATTGTGAGCCTTATGCTGTGATACACATCATCTAAAAAAAAAAACCCTCTTAAATAAAAAAAAAAAAAATCTCTGAACATCTTAAAAAAAAAAAAAAGGTGTTAAAATAGTAGACATTAGGGGTGGGCGATAAGATAAAAATAATACAATTCTTGAAGGGATTATTAATAATAAAAACATTTTTAATAAATGTATTTTAAATAAATACATTTATTTAAAATAAAAATCCATTTATTTTTTGTTAGAAAAGGAAAAAAATCTGTAAAACATTTTACAAATGTAAAAATTAAGTACAAAATTTTAACATCCAGTCAGTTTGTGATTTGCATATTGAAATGTTTTTTTTTTTTTTTTAATTTAATAAAAAGATACCAGAAAAGCGTCTTGTCTTTATGTAATTCATCCCGATTTCAGTATCATATCGTCATATCGCCCCAACTCTAGTAATGTTATTAAACATTATTAAAATAAAATACGTGACATTCCATCACAGTTTACAAGCAGAATATTACTATCCCCAAACGCTCATGTGCCTTCGACTAAAAAGCTCAAGAGCCACTTCCTTAAAAAAGTAGAGAAGATGAAATTTAAATGCAGTTGCGCATTTAATATTGCTGGTGCTATCGTAATTGTGAGTCCCGAAGGTATAATGCATATGCATTAGGTATAGTAGATGAGCTGGTAAGACTTGCATATTTAATGGTGCGTTTGCTTGCTGAGCGAGCGGGAGGGTGAGATTTTCTGATGCGATTTTGATCGTCACCTCGGATTTTTGACAGAGCAAAAAATCCCGACATAAAGCAAGGAGGGCTCTAAACACTAAAACAGAATGCAGAGAAGCAGAACCACTGTCGGGGGGTAAAGAAAGCATAAATATTGCATGGGCCAGGCTGATGAAAAGGATGGGAACTGGATCTCCTGCATGTTGCCTCCCGCCTTCCTTTTCCTTGCCCTGTCACTCCCACCAAACCGCTATTCCTCCCACCAACACCAACCCCGGCTCGCTGCTCTCGCACCTCTTCACTGCTTGTGTTGTCCTCTCGCTGGCAGCTTCTGGCAGTGTTGTGCTGTCATCTCACACCTAGTCCTCCATGCTGCTACCACCCCATCCTCCATCACTACACCCCCCCCCCCCCCCCATCTCCCGTGTTCCTGTCACTGGGCTGCATGCTTGTGTTTCTCTTTCTTATACCAGTGTCACCAGTGGTCAACCCTCAGTACGCTGCTTTTCTAGGAGTGGAACGATACGGTTTATCGTGTCATATAATACAATAATCAAGCTCACTCTCCCAGCTCTTTCTTTTCATCTCAAATCAGCAGAGGCTACAAAAACATGCTGCTTCTAGGCACGAGCCAGTGCACTAGCGCACACTTAGCGCGTTAGTATATTCGCTTTGGGAAAGGCAACCATGGTAACGGTCAGCAGCAAGGAGGAACTGGAAGATTCCCCCAACTCTCTAACGATGGTGTGTATGGAAGCAGTTCGGCTTCCCGGTACACTACAACGCTGATGACCGATGAGTGGTGCTAATACCACAAACATGTCTGACATCGCCCTTGAAAACTAAATGAAAACATGATGCAACACACTCACACTCAGCAAACTGCAGTCTGCTATAGTCAGTCAGCCTTTATTCGCTGATTTAATCCAGGTTAAAGAAATCACCGCAACGATTGTGAAGTTCCTTGGTGGAGAACGCAGGATTCAGAAACACATCTAGGGGCCACAGGGAGCTACCTGACTCTGACAGGACAATTATTAAATGTTTGTGAGAAGAGTGTGTAAAGAAATGACCAAATATCAGAGTGGAAACCTGATAGCACTTAGTTGCTGTCATCCACCAGTTTTCCGTCTAGTCCTTCAGTGGTTGTGCAAGCAAAGTAGTTTGAGCCTGTAACTCTCTGGATTCTTATCATATGCTGTCACTTTAGCACATTAGCTTGACATACACTATATGGCTTGATATACACTAAAGGATGAGGACACCTAACCATCACACTCGTATGTGCTTGTTGAACATCCCATTCCAGATTTAGTCCTCCCTATACTGTTATAATAAGCTCCACTCTTCTGGGAAGGCTTTCCACTAGACTTTGGAGCGTGACTGTGGGGATTTGTGTTCATTCAGCTACAAGAGCATTAGTGAGGTCAGGTACTGATGTTGGGTGAGGAAGCCTGGGGTGCAGTCAATATGTTAAAGTTCATCCCAAAGGTGTTCAGTGGGGTTGAGGTCAGGGCTCTGTGCAGGACACTCGAGTTCTTCCACTCCAACCTTCACACACCATGTCTTCATGGAGCTCGCTTTGTGCACAGGGGCATCGTCATGCTGGAGCAGGTTTGGGCCTCTTAGTTCCAGTGAAGGGAAATTGTAATGTTTACAAAGACATTCATTACAATTGTGTGCTTCTAACTTTGTGGTAACAGTTTGGGAAAGAACCACATATGGGTGTCCACATACTTTTGGCCATATAGTGTATTTTCCTTACCTCAAAAGTTTGTTATATTCCTAAAAACTGTATCAGCATTTATTCATGTGAGACCTTTTTTTTTTTAGTTATCATTCTGCACAAGGATCAGACTCATGTAACTTTAAATTTGGAATTATATAGTATACAGTAAGGTCCATAAGTATTTGAACAGTGACATAATTTTTTGTAATTTTGGATCTGTATACCACCACAGTGGATTTGAAATGAAGCAATCAAGATGTGATTGAAGTGTAGACTTTCAGCTTTACTTCATGGGGTTTAACAGAAATATTGCATCAACTGTTTAGGAATTACAGCCATTTTTTACAGTCCCTCCATTTTCACAGACTCAAAAGTATTTGGGCAACTGACTGATAAGCAGTTTCAGGGCCAGGTGAAGCCTGTTTCCTCATTAGTTCATGACAAATTAAGGAGATAAAAAGGTCTGGAGTTGATTCCAATGAATTTGCATTTGGCAGCTGTTCATGGGAACTCTCAATATGCGGTCCAAAGAGGTGTCAATGCAAGTGAAGGAGGCCATCATTAGGCTGAAAAAACAAAACAGACCTATCAGAGAGATAGCAGAAACTTTAGGAGTGACCAAATCAACAATTTGGTACATTCTTAAAAAGAAAGAAAGCACTGGTGAGCTCAGCAACACCAAAAGGCCTGGAAGACCATGGAAGACAACTGAAGTGGATGATCGCAGAATTGTTTCCTTGGTGAAGAAAAACCCCTTCACTACATCTAGCCAAGTCAAGAACACTCTGGAGGACGTAGAAGTATCATTGTCAAAGTCTACAATCAAGAGGCACCTTTAAGAATGTAAATACAGAGGGTTTACCTCAAGATGCAAATCACTGGTAACACACAAGAACAGAAAGGCTAGATTAGATTTAGCTAGAAAACATCTAAAAAACCCCCCAAAAAACCCTTGACCAGTTCTGATGCAAGATTAACTTGTACCAGAATGATGGGAAGAGAAGAGTATGGAGAAGGAAAGAAGGGCTCATGATCCAAAGTATACCACATCACCTGTCAAACATGGTGGAGGCAGTGTTAGGGCATGGGCATGTATGGCTTCCAGTGGAACTGGGATACTGGTGTTTATTGATGATGTGAGTGCTGATAGAAATAGCAGGATTAATTCTGAAGTGTATAGAGCTATACTTTCTGCTCAGGTTCAGTCAAATGCTACAAAACTGATAGGATGGCGCTTCACAGTACAGGTGGATAATGACCCAAAACATATTATGAAAGCAACCCAAGGGCTTCTTAAGGCGAAGAAATGAAACCTCAACCCAATAGAGCATGCTTTTCACTTACTGAAGACAAAACTGAAGGCAGAAAGACCCACAAACAAGCAGCAACTGAAGGCAGCTGCACTGAAGGCTTGGCAAAGCATCTCCAGGGAGGAAACTCAAAAACATTTGGTGATGTCCATGTGATTTCAGGCAGTCACTGTCTGCAAAGGATTTGCATCCAAATATTAAAAATAATCTTAATATTTTTGATTGTTGGTTTGTCCAATTACTTTGAGCCTGTGAAAATGGAGGGACTCTGCAAAAAATGTCTGTAATTCCTAAACCATTAATGTAATATTCTTGTTAATCCCCTTGAACTGAAGCTGAAAGTCTACACTTCAGTCACATCTTGATTGCTTCATTTCAAAACCTATGATTGTTGTCTACAGAGGCAAAATTACTGAAATTGTGTCATTGTCAAAATACTTGTGGACCTGATTGTATGTGATTTGGACAATAATGTGATTTCCATTTCATAGCGAGTCCCTCGAAAGCTAAACTAAAGAAGCAAACATACCTTGACTAACTGCCTACAGTTGGTGTGAGGGAACATTATACAGACCTGATTGTGGCTCTAACTATCGCTTTAAAGTGACCAGCTCATGGTGACTGTGGGGTCAGTGTCTCCTCTGCGCTCCACCTGCCTACGTCCCACTGCTTATTTTTGTTTTCTCCCTCTCCCGCTGAGGAAACTGAGCCCTTTGTGCCTCTCTACCCTTCCGCAAGCTGTGATCTGTACAAATTGTGCCACGTCTGTGGCATGCGACCCCGGCGGCCTTTGAGCCTTTTCTTCCGCTGCACTTCATCCCTTCTCGGCCCGGCGCTCTAAAATTGTGTGACAGAGCAGAGCTCAGATGAGACGGCCTGTCAGTCAGCGCGCCCCGCTGCCCTTTGAAGGCGAGGCCAGGGGAAGAAAAGGTGCGGCAAATGGCCTGTGAAGTTTACATACACTGCCCACTGCTAAACAGATTACCGCTAATGAAGTGTCTGGAGCTCGGGTGGCGTCAGGCCTAATCCTGGCTGGCAGCACGTCCCTTCAGCTGCCAAAAAAGCCGCCACCCTCTGGCCCTTTTCCGCCTCCCGGGCGCAGGGAGGTGCCCATCGTTAATCAGTCCGGATAGTGCGCAAGCTGACATGCAAATGTAGGTCATTGCATATGTAAATGTGTGATTAGTGAGCTGCATGCCAGGACACATTAGCACAACTTTGCTCTCAGCATGCACTTGTCACGCCGCTTTAGAGGCTCATGCTAACATTTGTCAAGCGACCGAGCGAGGAGTGAAAGCAATGCCCCGTCCCTTTGCAAACCCCTCCCCTTTTCTACATCACATGACCTCCCAACCCTGTAGAAAGCCATTTTCCCTGGCATAACTTGTGATTTATATTGCTACTTAAAGTTTGAGCTGCAGTTACTGAACCAGTTTTTTTTTTTTCTTCACGTTAATGCCATGATTTATCTAAAATACCCATAAAATGCCCCCTCCCCCAAGGATTTCAGAATCAGTATAGCGATTGTGATATCAAATGCTGTATTGTTCAGTATGTCGTATGAGGGGAAAAAAAAAATTAAAGCATTTTTAGAGCAGAAAAATAAAGCCAGTTAATAAAACAAAGGAAAATAACTTCAAAATTGCCCTAATCGTGATGTTAATGTAAAAAAAAAAAAAAAAACTGTAGGAAAGGAAGAATTTCTTCTTTGGCACCAGATGTGTGCCTGGAATAAGTGTGTGTGGTGTCACGAAGAAAAACAAGCTGCTTCAGTGTGTTAATTGGATGGGGCAATTCTTCAGCTCTCGCCTTTTTTCTCCCCCTTAAAGCTGTCAAACCAAAACAATGAAACGCTTAAATTGGCTGCCCCTTGATCTATATCCATCCTTCTAGCACCCAGCTGGTTGGGCGCCTAGCTACAGTGTGCATTTCCTCGGAGCCCTGGCGGTTCGCGTAGTCGTGCACTGTAGTCTTTAGATTCAGCAGACGGCTGATATAGCTATCAGTGCAACATATAAAAGTGTTTCGCGCTTAGCTGTAGCTATCACCACGAGCTCTTAGGAAGCGTGCCAGCTTTTGTCGTAAACTCAAGAGCACCAGGAGGCACGAATATAAAGTGAAAACTTTGATTCGCATGCTTTTAAGACTCCCTGTCTCAGATGAAGGAAACGGTGAGATCAGGTTAAGCTGCAGTGTCTGTGCGCTTTTTAACTATAACGAACTAGAATAGGCCACGAGGACCTTCTTGCCTCTCCACGTGCGAACTGAAGTGCCTTTAAGGTTCTCCTGTGGTCATCTTATGCATATCCTCTTGTGACATGCTGTGTTCTTTTGTGTCACTTCTCGTTTCTGGAGCCTTCGCAGGACGACACACGAAAACAGTAAAGGTCAACGTAGTCTATTTTTCTCCTCTCGCTACATAGCCGAAAGGCTAATTGTGACTGTCGCTTAGCGTTTTAATTTTGCAGCGGCTACGTGAGAAACACTAAGGGCGGTTTGTCACTAACGGGTCAAGTGTGAGGAAATTAGATTGTCACCCGACACAATGGCCTTCTTACCAGATGCGAATGAATAAATACGATTTATTTTACTCCTCTGAAGCCAAAGCTGAGAATTTATTTGGATGTACCTTTTGATTATTCTTTTGTTTTGTTTTATAACAGAAGCCGCTACAGCCGGAGATGGGCTACAACAGCTTAGCCAATTATTACATTGAGAAGAAGATTGGACGAGGGCAGTTTAGCGAGGTCTACCGGGCAAAATACTTGATAGACAACACTCCAGTAGCTTTGAAAAAAGTTCAGGTAAGTCCATCCTTGCTGTTAACCCTCTACAATTTTACTACACAATAACCTAAAAACTTTACAAAATGCTTGGATATATTAAGTATTCTGTCCTGGAAGACCTTCTGGAAGAAATATTTGTTGTAAGTAGGGCTGGGTGATACTGCAAAAAAAAAAAAAAAAAAAAAATCTCGATTTTTTTTTTTTTCACTTTATGAACGGTTCTCGATTATGATTGTGGAAGACACAAACATGGGTCTAATATCTTTCCTCCTTTGAATTGACAGTCTTAATAAAGTTCTCCCAAATGTCTGTGTGTGTGTGATTTCCATTCAGTTTTACTAACAGTATCTTTCCAGTATCTAAGTATCTGTCGCACTGCTGTGATTATACGTACAGTGACAAGGGAGAAGTCATTGTTTTTAATCCGAGGAACCTCAGTTTCATCTCCTAAAGGACATACCCGTGGTGAAAGCGCAAGGTCATATCCCAACCATCTCCCAAGATATTTCACCACAAGTTTCCCAAAAGGCAGAATCTTTACACTCCCAGAGAGCACGAATATATGAGCCAGTTTCTTCTTTACGTTTCCGGCATGTAGAATTGTTCCAACTGCCCATTTTATAAAGCTGAACTGGCGTGTAATAACACCTGTGTTTTGTACTTACATAATGCAATTATAAATAAATTGCATACTTTTTCAAATATCTTTATTTATTAGAATGGACCTGAATTGGAAAACGTAGATGTGCAAAAATAGTAACAGCATCATCTATAGCTAATAGTGCAAACAATGTTTTTTTAAAAAAAGGAGATTTAACGATTGTTTGCACTGTTTGCTGTATATGGTGACGTTACTATTTTCGCACAACTTAGCGAGCGCTTCTTTCTCGACAGAGTACATGTCTTTCGCGACATGAAATGCCACCGCAGCCGAGAAGTCAAGGTGGGGCGTTCTTCTCCACTCCGAGTCCCTTCCCCGTTTACGGAGTGACGTCAAATCAACGAGTATATACAAGTATTAGCTTTAGATCAGTCTACATACAGACATATCCGTGTGTTAAACCTAAAACACTGACTATACAGTTTGCTGTTTGAGAAAGAAAATCTACATCACTCGTCCGAGTTAGCTGCCTAGCTTGTTGATCTCAGAATACGAACGTTCTTCGTTCTGTCGAACGTGCCGAGGTTGAAAATGACGTAATTCCCGACCGGCGGATTACCGCTTAGGATGTAATGCAGCATTATATTTTACACAAACTTGATCATCTGACTTTTCACACCTGTACCAATTCCATACCTCTGAAGTGATATTTGAACCTTTCTTTGCTACGAGCTCGGTCCTCAGCGAAGTGCTGCCTGTTTACCTTGGCGTTTTGTTTTTTTTGTTTTTTTTTAGTGCAGGCTGTACGAGGCGTTCATCAGGTTAAGAAGGCTGTGGTTTTCCTTCGTATTGGTTTAAACAGCATTTATGGGTGCTGTAATTAAAAATGTAAATATGTATATACATACAATCGTGTTACAGCATTCATTCAAATTAATCGTGAAAATCGCCTAGGACTAGTTGTAAGCTTGTTAAAAACCTGGTGTCTGGTAACTGCGGCTGCATTGACACTGGTATGGTGGTAGATTTGCAGGCTGGACCAGCTTCTGATTGGTCAGAAGGTGTTATTTTTGTGTAACAGTAGTTCTGGCTGGAACATGAACGACAGGTTAGTGTTCATGTGCTTGTTCTTATAATCTGTTGTTTCTATAGTAACAGCTCGTACACATAATCTAAGACTAATAATAAACAGATTTTGTTGTTTAACGATGTACAACACGTGATCGTTGATGTGTTGACTCTTTTGTTAGGAGACGTTTGTTTAATATTTATGGAAGGAGTCTCGGGTGTCAGAGCTTAAAAGTCACGGTGCTTTGCAAGGTTTCCCAGCACGTGAAAATGTTCAGTTTACGCAGAGTTTACGCTTTCCTGTTTCTCAGTAAAATGACAAGCTGCATTTTTTTTTTTTTTTTTGCGACAGAGACAGAGAGAGAGAGGGGGGAGGGGGAGGCTGTTGAGTGAACAACTGTTTATTGCGGCTATAACGTTAGCGAGAAGAGGAGCTAGCTTGTCTCTTGGACGCGCCACAACATTAAATCTAGCTATAAATTGCCGTCGTATAAGCCGAATAACACTCTCCAGACTGCTGTTACACGAAAATAATACACTTCAGGGTGCTAACACTTCACATTGTGGATTATTTTTCGTATAACCACACGATCTGGAGTGTGTTAGTCCTTATTTAATCCATAAGGATAATTATCTCAAGTGATTCATGATGGGCTTTAGTCATGTAGACTAACGTTATGGGATGAAGACACACATCTGTCTTCATCCATGTAATTGGCTTACTGGATGAGTGACTTAAACTCAATGGGCTACACTTACTGCTAAGTTTTATTTATTTATTTATTTATTTTAAATTTATATTCAAAAAATGGTACTTGAACTTAAAATAGCCTTGATGTATGATTTATGAAATACACTATATGGCAAAAATTATGTGGACACCTGACCATCACGGCCATATGTGGTTCTTCTCCTCCAAACTGTTCCACAAACATAGAAGCACACAATTGTGTAGAACGTCTTTGTGTGCTGTAGCTTTACAATTTCACTTCACTGGAACTAAGAGGCCCAAACCTGTTCCAGCATGACGATGCCCCTGTGCACAAAGCGAGCTCCATGAAGAC
>CM075013.1:23056501-23077513 GCA_037576675.1 Pangasius sanitwongsei | reverse complement strand
CTCCTCACCAACATCAGCGCCTGATCTCACTAATGCTCTTGTAGCTGAATGAACACAAATCCCCACAGCCACGCTCCTAAATCTAGTGGAAAGCCTTTGCAGACGAGTGGAGCTTATTATAACAGCAAAGGGGAAATACATCTGGAATGAAATCTGGTGAAGTGTCCACAAACTTTTGGCCATATAGTCTGTATCCATTGTACTATATGTACTACAATTATAAAAAATGAACCTTTCAAGTTTTTTTTTTACATTTTTTTTTTTTTTTTTTCCTGTGGTCATTCTTGAGGATTATCCCTTACACATGCTTTCTGACATAAAGCCTAAAATCCCAAATGAGTGCTTGTCTTTTATTTGTCTCCCTTTTGTAGCATTTCAAGAAACAGAGGAGGCTGATCCCTGAAAAGACTGTATGGAAGTACTTTGTTCAGCTGTGCAGCGCACTGGAGCACATGCACTCCCGACGCGTAATGCACAGAGGTACACACACACGTGCAACGCACATACACGCGCAGTACACGCAAGCAGCGTTTCCATCCGTCCGAGTGAAAAGCCTAAATACCACACGTGATCGAGAAAGTAGGTATATCGACGGAGGCGCTGACTGCCCCATGGTAGTCTCTCAAGTGAGCGTCCGGTCTGCATGCTACCAAAGATTCAGGCTGGATCTGAGTGAGAGGAAACTGTTTATGTTTACATGCAAAGGTTTCCTCCAGTTCCGAAGGAATCCATTAAAATCGCAGATTCCGAATGAACTGTTTATATGTGTCCTAATCTGAGCACTCTGTAGGCAATTTTTATTTAATTGCACCTTACACGTAATCCGATCTGAAGTTACGTGCATGCCTGGAGCGAGCTTTAGCGCCAACGCCGCCATAAAAATGAAAAGCGTGCGAGTCTGGTGAGCACGTTCAGCGTTTTTATTTGCGTTATTTGTGTTGTTAACGAGTCCGTAATTATTTCCGTCTCGGAAAAACGTCGTCCAAGTGTAATTATGAAATGGACAGTGAGAAGAAGAAGAAGAAGAAGAAGAGCTTGTGACCGTAGTAAAGTTGCTCAGCAGTTGTTAAAAAAATAAATTTTTCTCAGAATATTTGCCCGAGATTCAGGAGCAAGGATACTGTGCTTGTTGAAAATAACACGAAATGCACACGTCATCTGTATTTAGGTATGACGTCTTTGCTCATCTTGCATTAGGCATGATTCGTGTATGTATGGAGTTGAATAAGATTTAAATTTATTATTTTTTTAACGCATGTACTATAAGCTCCGCCCCCAGAACCTGCACTGGTTTAACTAGAGTTAGCATGTTAACTCACACACTCGAGTATTCAGCTGCTTGACAGCCAAGTTAGAACACTATAAACACACCGAATCTGGCTCGTACTGATTTATGAGAATTTTTTCTTCGTAATGAGGTTGTTACTCTTACAAATTTCAGATAGAGATGGGGGCGGAGTGAAGGGGCGTTAGGGAGCGAGGGTTTCGTTCGGTTTGGTCTCTATTCCGTTCGAGGCGTTTACACGAGTAAGATTATAAATCAGATTATTAACGTCTGTTAATGATTAGGCTGCATATAAACACAGTAGGTGGAATTTATATGTATTTTTATGTTGACGGTCAAAAATGAAAAAATACACACGCAGGATAGGACGTGTGTTGTTGATGTTTAATATTTCCTCGGGCCATAATCAGAATTTGATTTATTTATTTTTATTTATTCAATTATGACATTGAGTATTTGTGTCCCTTTAGGCAGACACGTCGTCGTTTTTTTTTTTTTTTTTTTTTACGTTTATCCGATGTGAATCCGAATGAACGATACAGATCGTGTTCCGGAGTTTAATCCTCCGAGTTTGCGCGACCTCTTTTCGATTCTCTCTATTATTTAGACGATCTTTGGGGACGTTTTGCTGAGACTGTGCGCACACCCAGGCGCACACACTCTTTGGAGACCTGTACGCTACCTGTACAGCGATCCTGCCCTCTGCTCTGTCGTTCCCCACCTGCACACGCAAGCCGTTTCATACGCCTGAGCCGCTCTGCTCACGTCTCGTTCTCCACATCACACCTCCGCATCTAAACATATGTCTGTGTGTTTGTTATTGCCGTGAAGCCTCGTGTCCTGAGGTGTTAAACTTGAAACGGTACAGTGTGCCTACAAGCATATGGTTCTGATTCTGTGACACGCACACGCACACACACACGCGCGCACACACACACACACACACACACACAGCCCTTAAAATGAGATGTCTGACACTGCTCTCCTAGTCTATTAAAGGTGATTTATATCCAGTGCCTGCTTCCTTTTCCTGATTTAGTTTTGTATAGGCCACGTTTCTTTTCCCTGCCTCTCCGTAAGCTGTTCCATTTATCTTTTGTTTATTTTTAAAGATATTAAACCGGCCAACGTCTTCATCACTGCTACCGGAGTGGTGAAACTAGGCGACCTGGGTTTGGGCCGCTTCTTCAGCTCCAAAACCACCGCCGCACACTCTCTAGGTGAGCACTCCTCCTCTTTCCATCTTGTCCCTATTTTTAGTGCAAACTCTCTCCCTGTGTGTGTGTCTCTCTCTCTCTCTCTCTCTCTCTCTCTTTCTGACTTATAATACGTTAAAAAAAAAAAAAAAAATAGACATAGAGACAGAGTACAGTGGAAAGCCCTGCTTTCTCTCTCAAACCTCAGAACAGAGATCAGGTACAGTGGAGCGGCTGCAGAGCAGGTTGGTATGTTTCATTAGGCCTCGCTGCGAGCAGAACCATGTGTCTGTTATAAAGCGCCACTTCCCGCCTGCCCCCAGGGCCAGTTGGGAGCAAAGCGTTTCAGGATCTGTATCCATTTCATTGAGCACTTAGGGCCTTCCTGTTGCCTTGACCCCTGTGACACATCTCCTCACGCATGAGTTCTAGCTAGAGCCCAGTGATCATGAGTGGAAAGAAGTGTAAATGAGTGGGAGAGGGAGGGAAAAGGGAAAAAAAGAGCGAAAATTAGCCTTTTAACGCCAGACACTCCGTCTAGGACGCCATGACGTTTGTCTGTACACGAGGACATTTATGGATCATCTCAGTCTCTGCTTTTAGTTAAATAAGGCTGTTGAGGTATGTACGTCCAAGATTACTTCTTTTTTTTTTTTTTTAAGAACCGAGTTTTTCCACAGTTTCTAATTTAACGTTGGTATTGAGCTATATTTCTATAATGTTTTCTAACCCTCCAGTTTCTTTTTTTTTTTTTTATTATTATTATTTTTTTTTTTTATACCTGACGATTGTTCACCAAACCTCATTTACATGCCCCTCTGAGTTTTTCTTCTATCTTTATAAACGTAGACGTCGGAAATTCAGAGCATACGGTTAATAAGTGACATGATCCCGTTTCTCACACCACACTGTATGTTTGTCTCGTCTCTTTTACAACAAAACGACAGACTCAGAAATGGCAGATAAATAAAAATTAACCAAATCTGATCCAAGTCCACAGCACCCTCTGCAGATCAGACAAGTGAAGTCGTCTCTGAGCCAGAGGCTGCTCAGGGAGCCTGGTCCAGGATGTTGTCCCTTCCCGTAATTTCCTTCGTTAGGACTGTTAAATGTGTCTTCTGGGTCTCTGTTCATCCATTCACACACTCACGCCGTCACTCTTCCACAGTTCTGGTTTCCGTAGGACTTGAAAGCGTTTGGAGGAACGAAGCTGTTACATGTGCATATATATTTTTTACATTTAACAGCAAGTCCTCTTTCTTTATAGCGTAGGGAAAAATCCAAAGCTGTTTTTCCACAAGGTTTGATTTGTAGTTGTATTATTAGTAACTGAATGGTGTGTGTGTGTGTGTGTGTGTTAGTTATCACAGGACTCTCCTGCTGTTGAGAGTCACACTGATTTCAGTGTGTGTGTGTTTTAGCACAGGACTCTCCTGCTGCTGAGAGTCACACTAATTTCAGTGTGTGTGTGTGTGTGTGTGTGTGTGTGCAGGCTGAGTGTGAAATTCGTGAGGTTAAATTCACCCAGAGGCATGGAGACCTGGCTCTATGTCTCCCTCTGGGTACACTAAAGTCCCCATGTGCGCTCTCTCTCTCTCTCTCTCTCTATCTATCTATCTATCTAGCTCCCCATTTACGTCTCTCTCTCTTTCTCTCTCTCTCTCTGTCTAGCTCCCCATTTACCCCTCTCTCTCTCTCTCTCTCTCTCTCTCTCTCTCTCTCTCTCTCTCTCTACCTAGCTCCCCATTTACGTCTCTCTCTCACTCTCTATCTAGCTCCCCATTTACATCTCTCTCTCTCTCTCTCTCTCTCTCTCTCGTTCCTTGCATGGGGGTGGGGAGGGTGCCAGAGGAATAGTGGCTTGACAGTTCAGGCTGTAATGAGACAAACCACCGTGATAGAACACTGCGATGCGCACTGGATGGAGCTCCGGATGGGCCTGTCAATTCTCTCCCTCAGAAGTCGAGCCGCATCCTTTTAACTCCGTCTCCGAGCAGCTCCGCAGCCCACAGATCCAAACAAAGCCAAAGAGAGGAGCGAAATAGTGAAAGAGCGAGGGGGAAAAAAAAATCACTCTTTTCTTTGCATTTTTCTGCCAGAGGCTCCTTCCCCTTTAAATTACTAGAGGTGGGGGTGCAGTGCAAAGGAAGATTTTCAGAGGAATAACAATGCTAGAGGTGATGGTTAAAAAAAGGAAGCCAGTGCATTTTTTTGTAATTAACAGTGGAGACGGTCAGATTAATTACGTTTCGGCTCCTCCTTCACATACACATTCGCATGGTGATTTAAAAAAAAAAAAAAAAGCTTGTTCTCATCTAAAGGTGTTTCGATTAATTTTGTCATTGATCAATTATACAATTTCTTATAATTGCTGTGATGTTTATTAGCATCCACCCCCACAGCAAAAAAAAAATGTTTCAGGCCTTTCACAAACAATATATCCTCCTGTCATAACAATTCATAATAATAAAATCAATCCCAACATGACTTTCAGTTCATTTGCATAAATAAGTGCACTTGCCAGAATGCTAGAATGCTCTTGCCTTTTTTTTTTTTTTTTTTTTTTTTTTAACTATTAGCATAAGAAAAGATTATTTTTAATCATCTAACAATGGATGATAGGAGCCGCTGTTCAAACAACGCTGGGAGACACCAGTGTTTGCAGAAGCGCAATCGTTAGCTCCGGTTAAAAGATCTCACTAATGATGCAGTCAATAGGGAGGTTAATTGCTCCTGGATTATTTAAAAAAATCGTATAAAATTGAAGCGTCTTTCTAGAATAATGCCTACTGTAATTACATTTTTTTTGTTTCGGTGACGGCTTCCTGACTGCCACACCCACCGTCATTCGACGGTCTGAGGAAGTGACGGTCGGATTCACTGAGAGCGGTGTGTGGAGTTTGTCTGCTCTCAGATTCGCCTGTGCGGTCAAGGTGGGAGGGACGGAATGCTCTGTCTCTCCTGTCAATCACGGCGATACTAGCCAATCGTGGGCATCCGTGAGCTCACGTATGCGGAAGAGGGCAGGTAGCGCTTTCCTCGGAGCGTGTTACGCTGCCCTGTGACGCCGCGTTAACAGCAAAGAACATGCGATTGGATGATGAACCTTAAGATGAACCCTAAATTTTAATTTTAAAAATCTAAAGATCATTTTTTAAACATTTTTCTTTTTTTTTATCAGTGTAATTTATATAATTATGTATTTATATATATATATATATATATATATATATATATATATATATATATATATATATATATATATATAACACTACATAAAAGCATAATTAAAAAAACCAAACAAAAATGAAGCACCTCAGTATCATGAGACATATTGTGTGTTATAGAAATGTCTTGAAGTATCATGGTAAGATATTTGTGTCATATCGCCCGCCCCTACATCCTGATAGCTTTTAGTCACCGCCCGTTAGCTGCTGGACTTTTCACAAAGTTTAATTTTGGAAGGCAGCTGCCTTTTTTTTTTTTTTTTGGGCAGCATCTGTGCTCCTGAGAGAAAACCTGTCCCGTTCAGAAGTCAGCGTAAGACAGCTGTCTTCTAACGTACCATGTTTTGGCCAAGGTGGAATGCGAGCGTTGCATGAATCATTTGTGGATGATCTCACCTCAACATACGTGAGGCTGAAAAACACGGACAACAGAACAGAGAGGATCAGGTAGTGAAATTATGAAGAAGAAATGACTGTGATGTGAAAAATCTGACATCAGATCGTGGCTGTTAGGTACAGCACGCCTCATTTATCAACGCATACGAATGCAATCATTCGTAAATCGTTTGTAGGCGGCATTTACGCAAGACATTTGGTATTCGTGAAAATCCTGTAATTTTGGGGAAAGAACGTGCGTATCCTACTCGTGCGTCCGAGTCTGTCTAAATTCATGCATAAGGAGACGAACGTAAACCTCGACTTGATCAACTTCAAATCGGATAAATTGCAATGAAGACATACTGTGGTTTTTTTTTATGTACTGATTACGTGTTTAACTTTAAATAGCTTGTGTATTTTTAGTTACACACGCACAAATTAAAATGAACTTTTGGTTTGTTTATTTGTTTAATTTTCTTTTAATGTGATTTTTATGTGATTTTTTAAAAAATATGATTGTTTTTAAAGATTGATTTCATTTTGTTTTCTCCTTCATGGCTTTCCTTCTTTCTCCTTTTTTGGCCAGGCATTACCCTAAGAAATGAGATTTAAGAAAGGCATTTTGACACATTCTACATAATCTTCATTTCATCCAAAATCTTTGCGATTGATCTTTGAGTCACATCACTACAATTATATCTACTCAAGAGTACATTACTCTTTAAGTTTAGATTTTTTTTTCTTTCCTTTTTTGCTTTCTCTGCAGTTTAGTTAAGAGGCCAGATTATGGGCAGGGCAAAAAAAAAAAAAGAAGCCAGTGAACGTTTTCGTTCATTATGGCTTCGTAAATCAGGTGTGTGTTTTCAACTAAACTACTAATTTCTACAAGAAAATACGACTTCCCTATATTTTATTCGGTTGATTTCTAACCGATTTTTGGCCCTATTCACCCTAAACATACAATTAGAAACAAATTAAGATCAGAGTTCAGTAGATTAGAGGTCAAAGACCCAAGACAGAGAACACACAGAAGTCAGAGGTTTCCTGGTGGTCTCCAGGTAGCACATGTTGACCTGTTGCAGAAGGACCCTAGGTTCAAGTGTCCTTGACTACTGCTGTTGTGTCCCTGATTGATAAAAAAAAAAAAACACTTAATGCACTTTCTCAAAACGCATGTGCAACTCTCAGTTCCTGTCGTATATAAGCCATCTAAGCTTAGACGTTTTTAATGTTCAGGCTTTTTTTTTCATTAGATAAAAAGTCAAGGAAGAATTAGACAGATTAACATGCAAAACAAATTCTTTCAGTATATTTAGTATTGTCTATACTTGGAAATTTTTATTATTACTTTCTTCTAAGGTGGCCTTCTATATATATATATATATATATACACACACACACACATCTATATCATATAAGAATCATATTAGTCAAAACCTATGAGAATCATTACTATATTATATTAGCATCAGTCCACATCTCCTTAACAATGCATTATGAGTTTTTTTTTCAGGAAAAGAGTAAAACATTAAAACATCTGTCTATTACGCCAAACCTGTGTGGAAAGCAGATCGAGAACGTCAGCAAAACTCTCTTGACAACATTCAGTTGAAATAATCGGAATAATTTTTTTTTAACTCTGTGATCTCGTCACTATCAGTTAGGCCGTTTTAACGAGCCCAGCTTCCTTGGGATCTAAGTTTGTTTCCGTCACTCCTCGTTGTGTGCATGCACGGTTGAGTCAGGATCCCTTTCAGCTCGGAGCTCCCTCTCTCTCCGCTCTGTAGTCATCCAGAGCGCCGCCTTCTCAGTCCGAAGCCCCCATCAATGAAGCATCCATGGGTGAATCTCTCGCCTGTACGACTCCTCACTTAGCGAACCAGACGTGCCTCTAACTTCTGCTTTTCCTCCTCTCTCTCTCTCTCTCTCTCTCTTTTCTGATCCAGTGGGCACCCCTTATTACATGTCTCCCGAGAGGATACACGAAAACGGATATAACTTCAAATCTGACATCTGGTCGCTAGGCTGTCTGCTCTACGAGGTAACGTATAGAAAACCTTTACCCACCACCCCCAGCCCTCCATCAAGTCGGCGGTCATGTTCTTTTGTGAGATGCAAAAAAAAAAAAAAAATTGTCTGTCGCCAAAATTACAAGTATGGTTTTTCACTTTATGAGGCAGACATCCCGCATTGGGGAAACCTGGAGTGTGTTTGAATGTTGGAAAGGAAATTTAAATGACGTTTACATGTGTTTTAGATACGGCATCTCTGAAATGACGCTGCCTGCTTTGATTAGGCCTCGATAAAGCATACCAGGGATTGAGTTTTTGTAAATTGTGCAAAGGTCAGCAATGTTTTTGAACGGAGATAAATGTTTCATCGAGCATCTAGACATTCGCTACAGCACGGTGTGCCACCACCCAGCCTTCTAAGTGTCTGTCCACTACAGCGAGCTCCTTTACCAGGTTTGTAATACAGTATTGTGGCTTGTGAAGCATTGTTTTTTTTACACAACAAAGTTTGCTTTGTGTGTACATGTTTGTGTTTGTGTATGTGTATGTTTGTCTTCAGTTTCTTTTGGCTAATTAATTGACATAGTCCGAAATAGAAAGTGTCACATTTATAAATGGCACAGTCCTCACCATTATGCAAAACGCCACTTTTGCATGCTATTAAATGTTTGGACACACACACACACACACACAGAGAGAGAGAGAGACTAGAAATAGACACATTGTTAGTCCAGCACCCATTCTTCCCGGAATCCCCCCGAGTTGCCTTTTTCCCCTCGTCTTTTTTTATCCATGTTGGGGAGCTCACCAGTAGCCGCACCTCCCAAAGTGCCTGGGGCTGAAAAACATCCATCCGAGTTCAGTGCCGCTTGGAGACCGCACTTCTTGGCGCTAATTAGTCTCCCACAATGCACTGGGGCCGACAGTGTGCCATGGGTCAGCCGAGTGCAGCGGGGAAGGACTGTGATCTCTTTAAGCATCCACTGAAACCAGCCCTGAACACATTGCTACCAACACTCTGAAACCCAAAAATTAAGCATTCTCTCATCTTGTCCCCCAATCTTTTGGGTCACACGACCTGAGGGAGAACACTGGGAGGCAGCGACTTGACATCTGCTTGAGTGACAGGTCTGATGACGGGCAAACCCGCTGGCGTCGAGCTTGATGCTGATGCCGAGGCTGAAGTTGTCGGAGCAAACTTGCAGCACAGAGAGTGGCTCATAACACGCCGACACAGAGATGTCCATTTTTGTAAGTGCTTTTTTTTTTCTTTCTCCCCCCCAGCGTTGTCCCAAACGTATTTTAGTGACCCAAATACTCTTTGTCTTGTTAGGCTCCAAACACGGGATTGCCATGTACCACTGCAACTCCAAACAGCAGAAGCGCTAATTTGCAGACTCGCGCCACCTTCCATTGAGCTCCATTGATCTTCTTTGTGTGAAGGCCTACCAGAACACACATAATTCTGCCTTTTGAAAGTATAAATCGTTCAGCCCCTCTGCCTTGGGGTTTTGGGGTCACAAGGCCTTGGTTTCAAACCATCAATACCTGCGCATTGTATTCCTCCAATCTGCATCAGTTATTCCGTTTGATGCAGTCTCTCTCTGTTGGAGCTCATTTATTTGGTCAGCTGATGAGGATGGGGAAGATGATGAAGGGTCTGTGCTTTCTGTTGCACCTCGGTCAATACCATCAGAGCTTCAGCCAAGCTTGGCTTAATATTTCCATAATCGACACCTCACCCTGTATTGTGGAGAAAGTTAAATACAAAGCCGCGGGACTTCATCCGAGACGTGTATAGACAAATATTACAGCGTATTCATGTATTAATCCCAGACTCTTTTTCCCTAAGTATCATTAGTGTTAATTCATGGTTATTCAGGTACCTGTATACGAGTACTGAAATCACTGTTAGGGTACTCGTAATGCCCTACGTCAAGTCAGTGACAGCATTTACAAAAGAAAAGTTACATCTGGCAGGATTTTGATGCAGAGTGTTTTTTACTCTCATGCGGACTGAGCTAAAAGGCTATTGATTGGTCAGACTCAGTCTCAGATGTTCGGATTAATGTCTTTTTATTTCTTCTCTATTGGCATGAAAATCTTCAGTAGCGGACTAGTGTAGTGTCTGCCAAAGCAGTGTTTCCCACATCTGATACATACCTGGGTCTGTGTCCACACTCTCAGCTCTCTCCTTATCTCATCTCATCACAACACTCTCATCTCTCTGTCTCTCTCTCTCTCTCTCTGTCTCTCTCTCTCACCCCAACACTCTCAGCTCTCTCCTTATCTCATCTCATCACAACACTCTCATCTCTCTGTCTCTCTCTCTGTCTGTCTGTCTCTCTCTCTCACCCCAACACTCTCATCTCTCTGTCTCTCTCTCTCTCTCTCTCTGTCTGTCTGTCTGTCTCTCTCTCTCACCCCAACACTCTCAGCTCCCTCCTTATCTCTTCACAACACTCTCATCTCTCTGTCTCTCTCTGCCTCTCTCTCATTCTCTCTCCCTCTTTTTCTGTCTCTCACCCCAACACTCGCATCTTTTTCCTTATCCCGTCACCACACTCTCATCACAACACTCTCATCTCTCTTTCTCGCAACTCAACACTCTCAGCTTTTTCTCTCTCAAGCCAACACTCTCAGCCCTTTCTCTCACTCAACACTCTCAGCTCTCTCTCTCTCTTTCTCTCACTCTCTCTCTCACATCCCAGCACTCTCAGCTCACAGTTCTGTGTTTCACTACTGAACAGCTAATATAGGACTATAGGCTCTAATGGATAATTGATGGATAAAGGATTGGCTGATTGGATGGCTGCATGAATGTGCAGGTATTCCTCATAAAGTGGCCGTGCACATTTACACAAGTGTCCAATCAGCCAATCATATGGCAGCAGCACAGATACAGGTCAAGAGCTTCATTTAATGTTCAAACAGAATGCGGAAAAATGTTCTCTCCGTGACTTGGCGTGGTTGTTGATGCCAGAAGGGCTGGTTTTAGTATTTTAGAACCTGCTGCTTACTTGGGATTTTCACACACACACACACACACACACACACACACCAGTCTCTAGAGTTTACACAGAATTGTGCAATAAACAACAGTTCTGTGGGTGAAAACACCTTTGTTATTAGAGAGATCAGAGGAGAATGGCCAGCCTGGTTCCAGCTGACAGGAAGGCAATGGTAACTAAAAAAAAAACCACTCTTTACAACCGTGGTGAGCAGAAAAGCATCTCTGAATGCACAGCACATCAAACCTTGAGGCAGATGGGCTACAACAGCAGAGACCAAATAGGGTTCCAGTCCAGTCAGCAGTTCAAAGTTGAACAGTTGAAGAAAGCCCCGGTGATGTTTTTTTTCAAACTTCACTTGTCTAGTTATCCTACACTGAACGTACATCACTCATCTAACAGGAAAGATCTTTCAACAAATTCTCCTACACAAGTTTCCCATTTCATCCTGAGCCTACTGAGATATAAGATTATAAATTATGTCACAGCATCCTTCCTCCCTCATCTCCACAGGAGTCCACGCTCCGGGTTTCAGTGTTGGGTTTTATGACGCCTGAAATAAAAGGGTCGTCTCAGGCTGACCATATGGCCCCATCGGTTTGTCTTCCACCTACTGTCTCCAGTCTCTATTAAGTACAGACAGTGTTCAGATTGCTGTATCTGTACTCTCATGGTCTGGCCTAGCTTTTCAAAGTGCTTGTAAATCCTTAACTACTAGCTGTGTTTGGGACGTTTGGAATTTATATTAACATAAATCAAGACCTGCAGTCAGTTACATCACCCTCTGACAGCGAACAATGGCTCCGGCTCACGGATCAGATGTTTATTATCAATAGCCAAACCCCTGATTTCTAATTTTTTTTTTTTGACCAGAGTAAACTAATATGCCATTTGTCATCATTTAGAAATTGTTTCTACTTTTCAGTTTCAGGTTCTTTTTTTAATAGGGCCAGAATATTGAATCCTGAATACTAAAACACTGTAGTGGAGCTGGACATGTATCGACTCCTGAGGATTAATTAGTTGCGTTCAGCCTTGTTATATGCAGTGGTTATATGCAGCGGTTCTTAACTAGTAATCTGAAGATTGTGAGTTCAAATCCCCATACTGCTAGAAAACCCGTGCTGGACCCTTGAGCAAATCTCAACTGCTCAACTGTGTGCTTCGTTACAAGTACAGAAAAAAAAAAAACTTTACTGAAGACCTCTGAGAGACTCAGGTCAGTAGATGGATTTAGGAAACTGGTAAAAAACTGAACATGGCACCATAGTCTCTAGTCCTACAATCATTTGCTAGAGAGTCTCAAATGTTTTGTTAATAAACGCAGCAAAGACCCAGCTAGTTTTACAGAAATGGGTAATTTCATAGCAAATGGCCAACCACAGGTTCAATGCCTCGGCCTTTTCCAGTAGCCCATCGATCAGCAAACATGCGAGGTTTACTTTAACCATTACCACAAACTTAGTGCCGACTTTTAAAGGAGGATTCTGTTAACGTTTCGGTTTTCATTCCACTGGCTGTATCTTCTTCCAAAAAAAATCTCGCTGTGTGTCAGCAGACCAAAGTTGGTTTTCCCACTGGAAACTGGCACATGGAAGTACAAAGAGCCAGTCAGATGCAGTGCAACCTTTAAGATTCTGAAGCTTGTGCCCAGAAAAGTGTCCAAAAGGACACATCAGAGGATATCATGCTTCAAGCTTAAGCAAATATAATCCATAGAGTGTCAGCTGGTCTGATATTGTCTGTCTCTGTAACATTGCATGTTAGATATTCCTCTTTTAGTGTCACGCTGCCATGCAGAAAAATTTCATTTGAGAGTTTAATGAATTAACATGACTGCAGAATGTACGTATTGAATAAACATGCTGAGAGAGTGCGGTGGAGGCTTGAGATTTCTGCTGGCTTGGCAGATCTCAGCTTTTCCTCGTTTTCTTAATGAAGCAGAAAACCTGGAATCTTTTTTTTTTTTTTTTGTTGAAAATACACAAACACAAAGATGTTGCATTTTTTTTTTCCACTAATAATTTGACTTACCGTTTCAAATCTGTTTTCTCTGGTTTGGAAGAGAACGACACGTTTGAACCTGAGCGTGTGCGCGCGCGCGTGTGTGTGTGTGTGAGAGAGACTGATGTCCTAACCAGTATCAGTCATTAAAATGGGGACATCTTTAGTGGATGCATTTTTGATGTGCAGTTCTTTTATTAATATATCATTAAAGTACTGACTGGGGAAAAAAAACAGTCAGAGGAAATAATGATGGCTTCCATGCTGTAAGCTATGCAGATATTTGGGCCATGTGGGGTCATCCTTTTTCGAGGGAAATTTATATGCACAGAAAAAAAAAAAAAACAGATCAATATTCATTAAGTCTGAGTTATGGTTTTATTCCACTTGAGATCTTTACATGGTCACTGATGCTCACTTTTCCCCGGTGGCCAACGAGTTTGTGTTTTTGTTTTTTGTTTTTTTTCCTCCTCCTCGATCCATATACTGTGTGTGTATGGCCATGACAGTTTGTTTTTAAATGCACCCAGGTGTGTTACCAGGTCTTTGTGTGTGTGTGTGTGTGCGCAGTTGCATGCATTTCTGTGTGGGTGTGGTACCTTTGTGGAAGGGGATTGCTGTGTGTGTGTGTATGTGTGTGTGTGCGTGTGCGTGCCCGTGCGCAGTCAGACAGCAGGCCAGCGCAGTGTGTGTCGGACAGCTCCGGAATAACAATGAGGAGTGCCTCTGGGCTCCGGGGGGTCAGAGAGCAAGTCAATCATCTCGCCCATCGAATCAAATTAGTCTGAAAAATTCAGGGGCCACGAGCGCAGGCCGAGCAGCTGTCAGGGCCACAAGCGGCCCGCCACTAATGAACCAGATGAATAGTGCAAAAACTCCAAAATAGAAAACAGGACAGTTGACATTTTTCATCTGTCAGCAGCAGAGGATGCATGAAAACACAGTGGTCCTTGTTTAACCCTTTGTTGGCTGCAGCTGCTCCTCCTGCACTCCCCCACACGAAAACGCATGCTCACTACTCCTGAGCATGTGCAAGCAGACACACAGTGGGGCTGAGATCACATGTGGTGTCCCGCTTGCCTTACCCACACACACACACACACACACACACACACACACACACACACACATGGCTGGTTCAGGCTGGCCTAACTTATGTGCTGCAGAATGCTGCACACTGTAATTACCCTGAGGAACTTTTTTGCAAGAGCAGCGGCGTATCGAACAGAGCCAGATGTTGCAGTAAAACTGTACTGTTCCTTTGCATACCCATAGCTTGAAAAATCCCTGTCTTTCACATCTTTGTGCAATTTTGTCAGTGTGTCATGCACGCATTGACTATAACACACTCAAACAGGGACTGTCATGCATACACTGTGTCACATGTAGTTATAAAAACTGATACAGACTCATCCCCAGGAAAATCGAAAATTGAGAACCTAAACATGTTTGTTTTCTTCCTTCTTTTTTTTTTTCTTAATATATCTGTTCAGAAGAGGAATTGGCTTCCCTCTGGGTTTATGTCGAAGTCTTAAAGATTGTGACTAACCTCCTGATGCTTGATTCTTTGCTGGAGAAATGAATATCCCAGAAGTCCATGCAGCATGAGCTGGCTGTGTTTCTGGCGAGTGATTAGAACAGTGCTGGCTTGTATTAGTGTTAGCGTGAGGAGCAATGACAAATTGTTCAGAGAAGCAAAGCCCCATTCCTCTTCTTTTCTCCTCTTCTCTTCTTCTTCTTTGCCAATCACTCAAAATCCAAACTGGAGTGCTGTCTCACTCTGACACTTGCTTTCTCACAGTTCGCTCACTCACTTTGTCTCTGTCTATCTCATTCTATCTTTTGCTTTTCGTATCAACTTGTAAAATTGCACTCCAAAAGCAAAGCCAGTTGTAACTAAACAAGGAAGGTGTTTTAATGTGTTTTGCAATCCAGACATCTATAATTGGAAGCCACAAAAACAGTCATCCAAGTCTCTTAATTTTTTTTTTTTTTTTTTTTTGAAGTAAAGCAGCATCTGTCCTCTTCTGGTTTCTTGCACTGAGGTTCCACAAGAGTGACCTTTCTGGAAGAACAGGTGGAATTCACTTCTCCAAATTCATTTACATCAGCGATATAGCGTTTAATAAATAAGAAACTAAAAAGATGTTAATGCTCAAATTCTGCTTTCAACAGAATGAGACATATACACCCACGATTAAAAAAACGAAATGACGCCTCACAGATGACGTGAATAACGTTGATTATCTCGTTACAGTGGTGCATTTTGCAGTCTTTGATATACTGTAAGTGAACAGTCAGTTCTCATAGTCGTGTTGTAAGAGAGAGAAATGGGCAGATGCGAAGACCTGAGCAACTTTGGCAAGGGATAAATCGTTGTGGCCAGACGACTGGGTCGTAGCAGCTGTGAAGCAAAAGGGCTTGTTGGGTGTTCCCCGTCAGCAGTGGTGAGCACCTGATGACAGTGTTCCAAGGAGGGACGAACCATGAACCAGCAACAGGGTGCTGGTCCAAACCGACAGAAGAAAATTTTAATGATTGTTACTGCAGGAATTTGTCACAACACACAGTGCATCGCACGCTGCTGCATATGGGGCTGCATAGGCGCAGACCAGTCAGAGTGGCCATGCTGCCCCCTGTCCACCATCAAACTTGCCTACAATGGGCACATATGCATCAGAAATGGACCATGCAAGAGATGGCACCAGGATGCACTATGAGAAGAAGGCAAGCCGGCAGCGGTAGTGTGATGGTCTGGACAATGATCTGCTGGGAAACCTTGGGTCCTGGCATTCATATGGATGTACCACCTACCTAAACATTGTTGCAGACCAATTACACCCCTTCATGGCAGCGGTATTCCCTAATGGCAGTGGCCTCTTTCAGCAGGATACTGCGCCCTGCCACACTGCAAAAATAGTTCAGGAATGGTTCGAGGAACATGACAAAGAGTTCAAAGTGTTGACTTGGCCTCCAAATTCCCCAGATCTCAGTCCAGTCGAGCATCTGTGGGACGTGTTGGACAAACAAGTCTGATCCACGGAGGCCCCACCTCGCAAGTACAGGACTTAAAAGATCTGCTGCTAACGTCTTGGTACCAGATGCCACAGCACACCTTCAGAGGTCTTGTGGAGTCCAGGCCTCGACGGGTCAGAGCTGTTTTGTCAGCATGTGCGGACGGTCATAATGTTTCGGCTCATCGGTGTATGTTATGTTGCCGGTGGACGTCTGTAATTATTATGACTAATTCGCATGGGATAAAAGATTTCTGTATAAACAATATGACCGTGTGCGGCCATATTGTTTTGACACCAGGTGCTTTTATGCCATAGAACTTTGGCTAGGTGTCTTCAGGAATTTTGAGTTAAATGACTGTTCCAGGTACACCCTACATACATGCTGTGGTACATAGCTTACTACATGTAGCCCAATTTGTCTGGACACACTCTACTACAAGGTAGATCTGTAGCACTGTACTACCTACTTCATGCTGCACAACCTTTACAGTACATTCTGATGTTCTTTTCTACTGTATTGTCGAGAGGTTTTAAGGAAAAGTGAATCATTTGAACGAAGCTAGGGAAGCGCCATGATACTTTTGAGAGATGCTTTTACCCGAATGTGCATTCCAGTGTAGTGTTTCTGAGGACTTTAGCATGTGAAGATGAGTAGTGTATTTTAAAGTCTGTGCAAGTTTCAGCCTGTTCTGATGACTCGACATCACTTGGACCTTCTTTAAACAAACAGAACAAGGCTCTGAGCTCATGGCTTTTATTATCAGCAGGTGTTCTGTGGTGAGCTCTCAAAGCCAGCACTGCTGATTGCGTTCTGTTGCGAATCACTCGCTGGTCTGTTTGTTGTTGTGATTTAACTTTGAAATCTTGAGGTGATTCAAGATTAGCACAAGGTCACTGATGCACATTTGCTACAGTGTATAGACTAAAAAACTGGTTCGAAAATGCTCACATCCAGTTAGAAGTAAAGATAAAATTCTTTTTTTAAATTAAATTAATGTTTTTAAGTAACAGGTACTTGATTTTGTGACTGTTGTGTTCCTGTAACAAAACCGAATGGCAGAACGTTTTTGTCTCTTGGGTGTGTTCCCCCGCCCCCCCCCACCCCCCCCACCCCCCACCCCATGTTGTGTTTACATATGATGTAATGGCTCCCGAGTGGCGTGACAGAAGAGCGTTCACTCTATCGTGAGTTCGATTCCCGGCGATGCGAAAGCCATCCATGCCCAGGAGTCAAGAGAGCAGAATTGATCGTGCTCTCTGGTTCTCAGGGGTGGCATTACTCTCTCTCCCCTGTCAATCACAGTGATGCTAGCCAATCGCGGGGGGTCTGTGAGCTCTTGTGTGCTGAAGAGGGCAGACAGTTTTTTCCTGCAAGTGTGTTATGCTGCCCATGACACTGCATGAGCTGCATTTTGAAAAGATGTGGAAGTTGGGTTCAAGCATCTCAGATGAACCGCATGCTTGCCCCATTGTCACAGTGACACATGCGGAGTGGCAAGCGGGCTCGACCCCAAGAGTCCAGAATTTTAAAAAAAACCCTGCTGAGGTCACAATACAAACCTCACATTGACTTTGTCTAATTCTGTTTCTAACATTTGGTAACTTTGGCTAACAGACAAACCTTGTTTGCTTCAGAAATCAAGAATTAGTGCAGGATGTGCGATAAAAGTGATTTTTGCTTGCTGTGGGAAAATCTGAAGCAGAGATCTGTTTACCATGTTATAATCATAAAAACCGTTTTGTTTATCAGGTAAATAATATTAAGCCTGGTGAATGAAAATCTGGTCTCACACTTGTGCTACTACGTCCACATCCAGTTCCCATTTTGGGAAAAAAAAAAATAGAGCAAGCCAACTAGTCATCATTGTGAAAACCTGTTTATGTCACAATATCATGTTATGGCAAAATCGCATCGTCTTTGTTTATTATTCCAGTGATGATATTGGCATGAGAAGTAAAACATGTGCTGATGGTTGAGGAGAAATGAACTGAAATTAGGGTCTGTCGTGCATACTGCCTGTATCAGGTCATGATAAAACCCCTAACGTCATATGTTCAGTAGGCCGCGTCTCAGCCGCCTGATATCTTCATCAACCCCAAATCCGTCATCCAGCGATGTCTATTATTTACTGTAGCAGAACTCCAGCCAGTCTGCCAGCTACTGCTTGATGAAGATTGAGTGGCTGTGCTTCCACTGTGCGTGTGAGAGAGAAGAGAAAGATCGAGAGGGTGTGTGTCTGAGAATGTTATATGACAAAACCGCAGCCAGTTTCTTAAACCTCATTCTAAAGCCTGAAGCCACACCCGTGTTCTGCTACAGTTGACGTTCCAGTTCTGCAGTATAGCTTAGAAACTTGTGCAGGATTGCATAATGTTCGTATAAAAAAAAAAAAAAAAGAACATAAAATATTAAGGCTGCTGCAGACTATATTTTATAATGTCACCAGTTTTCTAACCGTTAGAGATGAGATTGATTGTTCAGCTGCTGCGACTGTGAAAGGTTAGCGTAATGATCCTACTTTTAAGAACACACACACAATATAGTGTAATATGATAGCAAACTACACCGTTTTATCAAATTTAATAGTAGCATGCTTACACACACACACACACACACACACACACACACACACATCCCAGGTTTTATTGCTACGGAATGGCAATGCTGATAAACGACGAAGACTGTGGGAGAGAGAGAAACGTCTGGAAACATCTGCGTTCATGTTGCAGTCACATTCCGGCTCGGACGTGGTAGATTTGTTATTTATCTATTCTGATCAGGTTGTGTATGTGATTCATTGGTTGGAGTTATTACGTATGTGGATTATATTGATGCTTTGTCATCATTTATAAATAGACATCCTATTTTGCATGAAATTGTGAACTATCCATAGACAGGAGAGATGAAATAAAGGACTGGTTCAGTTAAAAGTGCTCTGTGTCTGCACATGCTGATTAGCCCCGCCCAGCGCTAATTAACATAGATTTAAATATTAACGAGCTCGACACTAAAAATGCACAGGGCCAAAAGAGAAGTTAAAAAAAGCACAAGAGTTCTTTAACAGCTTTTTATTTTATTATTTTTTTGAATCCTGATGCGCGTCTGTTTATTAGTTTTCAGTTTCTTTGTGTTGTTTTGTCAGGCGTGTTGAATACCGCAATGGAAAAGCAACAATGACGCTCTTTTCGTTTTAATCTCGACATTTTACGCTTTTTCTTTTCACTATTTTAGTGTTTCGGTTTTAGTATTAGCCATGAAATACCAAGCATTTTGTTTCATTTTGCTCAGTGATATGGAAAGAGAAGTGACAAGAATTTGAATAGTACTGTTGTACTTAGCCATTATTTAGCTGGAGTTAGCTTTTTCAGTCTGACTTCCAGTCAGTTTTTTTTTTTCCCCCCCCAGAGTTTCTCACGGAAATAAACATCTGAAATTTGTAACTAGCAGTCAGTCAGTGTCTCAAATTGCATAATACGAAGCAGTCGTGCCAAGGTCAGTGACAAATGTCAGAAGGAGTAGTTAGAAGGATGGAGTGAATAGGGAGCACGGAGTTAGTGACTGACCTCAGCCCACTCAGTACAGGTATTCTGTGTGCTTCCTGTGAAATCTAACCGCTTTTCCTTCCTTCACTCTTAGATGGCTGCTCTTCAGAGTCCGTTCTATGGGGACAAGATGAACCTGTACTCGCTGTGTAAAAAGATTGAGCAGTGCGACTACCCCCCTCTCCCATCTGATCACTACTCGGAAGAGGTGAGACATTTCAGATCAGACATCATCTACAGTACATTACGTACATTACCGTGCAAAAGTCATCAAAAAGAAGAAATTCTGTAACGACAAAAAAGACGCCTTCAGAAATAAGCGAATGAAATATTTCTCCATGTCAAAAATGGAGCAGTAAACAGAAAAAAAAAAAAAAAAAAACCTGAATCAATATTTGGTGTCACCATACCGCATCAGTTTCCTCAGGTAGTCATGCAGTTGTATAAGGAAATAGTAATCCAGATAGAGAAATAGTAAACCACAGATTCTGGCTCTCGGACTTTATTCTATATCAGTAGGTAAAACCACACATTTTGGTTTGTTTTGTTTTCTGAAGTGGTTCATTTCTTACGTTACTCTCCAACTTTTTTTTTTTTTTTTTTTTTTTGCTGGGAAGGTTGGAATCCCCAGACTTGCTCTTTTCTACTGACACAGTAATGCAGAAGACATAAACTAAGCATCTAAGCCAGAATTAATATTTAGAAATTAAAAGATGCTCCGATCAGTCGACGTAAACGATTACGTTGAATATATGAAAAATGATTTATGTGGCTCTTTATATCCGACGAGTCGTTTACTTAACCAACAACAGAAACGTGTTAGCGGAAATGTCAGAGTACACCGGTGCGTGTACTACAGTAGTGAAGCCTCTGGGGGCAGCAGCAGAACTGATATTACTGCTCCACACAGCACAGTGTGCAAAGCTGTTTTCAGCTTTAAAGAGCAACAACAACAAAAAAAACAGGATAGACAGATTTCGCTTGCAATATATAGACTTCTTGTTTAGATAAAAGCAGTTTAATGTTGTTTCTGGCTGAGGTCATGTGGTCTTAAACACGACTGAGAGACACCAAGAGGGTGAGCCGCAGCACCACGGAAGAAATCTCATTTCACAGAAAGAATTTCGGCAACGAAAGTGGAGCTAAAAGAGCGATAGGGCCTTTCGCACCGCTTTAGCGCCAGAACTAAATGTTCGGTACTAAAGTACTGGGTGATTTTGCGCGAGTTATTTCCCAGCACCATTTAAAGGGTTGCATTCGCACCGACAGCGGGCACTAGGAAGTGACGTAAGCCGGTCGACAGCGACGTCATTTGTGCGCGGCGTTCAACAACGGAAAC
>CM075013.1:23034902-23047721 GCA_037576675.1 Pangasius sanitwongsei | reverse complement strand
GATGCTAACTGCATTTCATTGGCTTAGTACATGTACTTTGAACAATGACAATAAAGTTGAATCTAATCTAATCTAAATAGGCTATGGCATTCAAGTGATAACTGGTTAGTAACAGGCCCAAAGTATGCCAAGACATCATTCCGCACACCACTACACCACCTCCACCAGCCTGGACTGTTGACACAAGGCAGGTTGGGTTCATGGATTAATGCTGTTGGTGCCAAATTCTGTCCCTACCATTTGTGTGCCTCAACTGAAATCGAGATTTATCAGACCAGGCTACGTTTTTCCAGTCTTCAACTGTCCAGTTCTGGTGAGCCTGTGCCCACTGCAGCCTCAGACATGCAACCCAGCGTGGTCTTCTTCTGTTGTAGCCCATCCACCTCAAGGTTCTACGTGTTGTGCATTCTTTTCTGCTCGCCACAATTGTACAGAGTGGTTATCTGTAGTCTTTCTGTCAGCTCAAACCAATCTGGCCATTCCCCATTGACCTCTCTCATCAACAAGGCGTTTCCATCTTCAGAACTGCCGCTCGCTGGATGTTGTTTGTTTTTCATACCATTCTGTGTAAACTCTAGAGACTGTTGTGTGTGAATAGTCCAGGAGATCAGCAGTTTCTGAAATACTCAAACCAGCCTGTCTGGCACCAACTATCATGCCATGGTCAAAATCACTGAGATCACACTTTTTCCCCCATTCAGATGTTTGATGTGAACATTACCTGAAGCTGTTGGCCCGCATCTGCACGATTTTATTCATTGCACTGCTGCCACTTGATTGGCTGATTTAGATAATTGCATGAATATGTAGGTGTACATGTTCCTAATAAAGTGCTCAGTGAGTGTATATATACAGGGTGTCTGAAATGTCAGGAACCAATGGGAATATGTTGAGAAATTATGTCAATCCCAATATGTCTTGTTTGTCATGTTCCTCAAACCATTCCTGAACAATTTTTGCAGTGTGGCAGGGCTGAAAGAGGCCACTGCCGTTAGGGAATACCGTTGCCATGAAGGGGTGTACTCCGTCTGCAACAATGTTTAGGTAGGTGGTACGTGTCAAAGTAACATCCACATGAATGCCAGGACCCAAGTTTCCCCAGCAGAACATTGCCAAGAGCATCACACTGCCTTCGCCAGCTTGCCTTCTTACCGTAGTGCATCCTGGTGCCATCTCTTCCCCAGGTAAGCGACGCACCCACACCTGGCTGTCCACATGACATAAAAGAAAACATGATTCATCAGACCAGGCCACCTTCTTCCATTGCTCCATGGTCCAGTCCTGATGCTCACATGCCCATTGTAGGTGTTTTCAGTGGTGGACAGGGGTCAGCATGGGCGCTCTGACCGGTCTGCAGCTACACAGCCCCTTACACAGCAAGCTGCGATGCACTGTGTGTCCTGACACCTTTCTGTCATAGCCAGCATGAACTTTTTAGCTCTTCTGTGGGATCGGAATAGACAGGCTAGCCTTCGCTCCCCATGTGCATCAATGAGCCTTGGGCGCCCATGACCCTGTCGCCGGTTGTCCTTCTTTGGACCACTTTTGGTAGGTACTAACCACTGTATACCGGGAACACCCCACAAGACCTGCCGTTTTGGAGATGCTCCGACCCGGTCGTCTAGCCATCACAATTTGGTGCTCAGATCCTTATGCTTGCCCATTTTTACCGCTTCCAACACATCAACTTCAAGAACTGACTGTTCATTTGCTGCCTAATATATCCCTCCCCTTTGCAGGTGCCATTAACGAGATAATCAATGTTATTCACTTCACCTCTCAGTGGCTTTAATGTTATGGCTGATCAGTGGATATACAGGTCAAGCTTCAGTTCAGTTAATGTTCAAGTCAGTGGGGAAGAATGTGCTCTCAGTGATTTTGACCGTCGCATGGTTTTTAGTGCCAGACAGGCTTGGTTTGAGTATTTCAGAAATTCTTCACCTGTCCAGTTTCGGTGAGCCTGTGCCCACTGTAGCCTCGGATTCCTGTTCTTGGCTGACAGGAGTGGAACACGTGTTCTACTGTTAAAGCCCATCTGCCTCAAGTTTTAGTGTGTTTTGCATTCTGAGATGCTTTTCTGCTCGCCACGGTTGTAAAGAGTGGTTATTTGAGTTACCATATCGTTACGGTTACTGTTCCTGTCAGCTCGAACCACGGTTTTTCGCACCATTCTGTGTAAACTCTAGATACTGCTCTATGAGAAAATGTCTGAAAAACCAGCTTGTCTGGCATCAACAACCACGCCACTCAAAAAATAAATCTTATCTTATAGATTTATCCTAGGATTAAATCTCATGAATATGCAGGGGTACAAGTGTTCGTATTAAAGTGGCCAGTGACTGTATATACACACACACACACACACACAGACACACACACACACCACTGACTGTGGACAGGCATTACGTTTATTTTTAATGTGGCCTCTAATATAGTTTTAAAGGCTCTCCGACCTCCGCTTTCTCATATCCTGTGGAATGACGACGCGCTCCTGGAGGCCGATGTGTTGGCGGATCTCCCCTGCACGTTTTAGTCTGTGCGGCTTTGTATTTTGGACTCGGTTTTTCCAGTGCTGTAATATTGTACAGGTCCCCAGTAAATCAAAACCATTAGCAGATGCTGTGTGAGCCCGGAGCTTTAGGAAGCGTGAATCGTTTTCGGGGCGCTTGATTTATGCAGCCAGCTTGCGACCACAGACATTCTTTCGTAAAAGCAGCTTGCTGGAGCTCAGGCCTGTGTGTGTGTGTGTGTGTGTGTGTGTCTGAACATTCCCACGCTTTCCTTTCTTCTGGAACTCACTAGCATGCGCTATTCATCAGGCCACCTTTATTCTCAATTTTTAAAATGATAAGTAGAAGCACACATTAGATATATTATTCTTTTTCTTGTATGTTGTTCTCTTTTGCTTTTAACTTATCTCTTCTTCTTCTTCTTCTTCTTCTTCTTCTTCTTATTATTATTATTATTATTATTATTAATTGCAATTGTACTGCCTTCCAGCCATTAATAGCAGAAAGGAACAGATAATATAACATACTGTAGAACTGCAACTCTAAATGTATTACTGTCTTCAAAATACAAAACATGACAAACAGGAAGTGCAGTTCGAATAATCTCAGAAATAAGCTGTGGTTTTTTTTTTTTCTTTCTTTTTTCTCAAGTTAAAGCAAACGAATAAACTTTCGTGGAAGCACATCAGACAAGGCAGTGAAGGACTGCCAATAGCGGATGGTATATGAGAACTCAAAGTGTATATCAGGCTTTTTTTTTTTTTTTTTGCCGAATTGTGTGCCACTTGAAATGTGTGAAACACTATATTTGGTGGTGAAACACCTGTCTTGGCCAGGTTCCTCTGCCTGAGGAGAAGGCTGAGAGCGAGCAGTTGCTGACACACATATCTGCCTCTTTTATGTTGAGAGTGGTTTTAAAAGCGGTTTGCTCTGGCAGGAGTGTAACAACAAAATGACATGACCTGCAAAATCAGAGAAAACATCTTTTTCTTCTTCTGCTTCTTTTGCTTTTTTTTCCCCCCCTCTTTAGTGACACTGCAGCAAACCTGCCAGTAGTGTTGGTTGTGAGGAAGGGGGTCATGACATTGTTTAGATTTTAAATAAGTCGTAACCATAGTTACATAGCCATAGGTACATAACAAATAACTGAATATTGGTTCATAATTCTAGTAACACATTAAAATGAAACATCTTGTATTGCTTTCACTGTCTAGAGCTGTGCACCTCTATCTTACTTTGCAGTGATCTTTTTTATAGTAAGAGGGAAAAAAAAGAAAAATCGTCCTTTTTCTTTCACCTGCTAAGTGTTTGCAGAGTTTCTCTCTCCTTTCAAACACCTTTTATACTCCTTTTAGTCTTGTTAATGTTGCAAACCTGGCTTTTCCCCTTAATTTGAGCTCATGTTCAACTCAAGTACAATTCTGTATTTATTATGCAATAGATTTTTTTTTTTTTTTTTTAATTTAGCAATCCAAACATCTATTCATAATCCATATATCTATACATTTGTCTTAACGGAAGTCAGAACTTCATGTACACATGATTAAGAGTGAAAAGGTACCTCTAAAGGAGGTTACTGTAGACTTGTTCCAGTAAATAATATCCTAAATATGTTCACTGAGCTTTATATTACAGTTCTGTTGTGTTATTAGTTAGTAGTTTTATAGGTACAAGACACCACAGTTGTTCCTCAGGAAATTCCACCATCAGGTTCACTGATAGCAGCGTGCAGCGTTCTATCAGGACTTGCTCGGTGCTTTGCTACAAATTGGTGAAAATTTCTAGAGGGAAAAAAAAGGCAATTGGTACTTGATGTGTATCAAGGAAACACACTTGTTCTCATATTAGCTTCTTAAAAAAATCTAATCAGCAAACTGGAATTAAACTAAATATTCGTATCACTCTTAATGACATTCTGAGGAGTTGGGTGTGAAACGCATGTAATATGCATTTATGCAAATATCTGAATGGGAATTATTCCTTGAATACATTTAAAGGCCAACATTTGCATACAGAGTCATAATTAACTGTTTACAACTCGGCTCCCCTTGAGCTTACCCAAACAGGTTTTTCTTTTCTCTTTTTTTATGCAGTAGAAGTCAGTCAAAACTTGCCTTTCCAATTAACCGTGCCACGGAAGTTCGTTTTTCTATAGACACAACTTCAGACGTTTCAGACTTATTTGAACTAGAGCTGGTCCAGGGAGCAGGAAAGTTCTCGAGAAAACCGACAGTCGCCGTCTAACCTTTTCCTCTGTCTCCCTGGTGGCAAGGGGTGGTGGAAGTTACCCTGATTAGTTTACAGACTCGTCACAAATCAGCATAATAAAGATTGCGACACGAGAACGGGATCTAACGCTCCTGAGCTAGTTTGCGCTCGCTCGCCTCCGCTCTGACCCCGAGGCACAGAGTCACTCTGTGCCTTCAAAACCTCCAGAACCTCTAAAAACCTTGCTCTCCTGGCAACATCCAGCTGTGCCACAGCTCCTGCTGGAGATGGAGTACATCATAGCCCCCTCCGGGTGAACTCACCTCCCGGCTACGGCTGTAAGTCTGTAAAAAAAAAAAAAAAAAAAAATTGTGGATTTTAATCTTACAACCCAATATCATAGTTCTCAGTATAACAGTGTGTCTGCTTTCAACTGTGTGTTTTCAAACAGGGTGAGGTTAAGGGAACAGAATCTTTTTAAATAGGCTTGTTAAGCCTTTAGTTAGCAGTATCAGAACAGCTTTCTCGATTGTTACATGGTGTGTTTACCTGGTGTAGTACATCCAGTCAGAATTATTGGCACCCTTGGTAAAGATGAATTTAAAAAAAGGTTGTTTTTTGTGGTTAATTATCTTAATCTTGCACAGACAACATGAGAGGAATCCGACCTATAATCAAAATATTCTAAAATAAATAAATATATTAGATATACACCAGAAACGATCACTATGCACTGTTAGGATTATAATTAAGGAGCGTAAAACAACTGGAGCTGTAGTGAACCTGCCTGGAAGAGGACGCAAGTGTATTTTGCCGACATGCACAGTGAGGCAGATGAAAAAATTTCTCCATGGATCACAGTTGGAAATTTTGCGGAACATTGTTGCATTTTGGGGTCACCAAGTCTCCCAGTCCTCAATTATATGCCACTTCCATGCCTACAAAGGATTAGGAATGTGTGTCAGAAGAAAGCCTTTTCTTTCATCTAACCACAAACATAAGCATGTGGAGTTCACTAGACGATACTGGAACTGAGCTGTAGAGTCGGATGAGACAAGAAAAACTAGAGCTTTCGGGCAACAAACACTAAAGGTGGGTTTGTCATAAGAAAGAAGGATGGCGATACTGAAAAGACCCTGAATCCCCACTGTTACTGATGTTGTGCTGTTTTTCATCCAAAGGCCCTGGGAACTTTGGTAGGATACAAGGCACCATGGACTGCATGCAGTACCGGGATATTTTAAATGAAAATCTGGCTGCCTTGGCCAAGAAGCTACATGTTTAATGAGCACAGAATCACACTTCTGACATGGCCATCCCAGTCCCCTGACCTAACCCCCAATGGAAACCTTTGAGCTTTACTGAAGAGCAGAGTCCACAAGAGAGGACACAGGACCCTGGAGGATCTGGAGAGATTCTGTAATGAGGAGTGTCTCAGATGCCTCGTTCTGTATTCTCCGATCTCATCAAGCATTATAGGAGGAGACTCGGCACTGTTATTTTGGCAAAGGGAGGAAGCACAAAGAGGTGCCAATGTACCGTATAAAGACATTTTTTCCTTTCATTAACCTTTTTATCCATCTTTGCCGAGGGTGCCAATAATTTTGCAGCTTACAATTTAAAAGGTATGTGTATAATCAATAGCATTTCAAATTTCCTTATTACAGAATTTCCTTATTATGTTGCACAAAGCACATAAACAGAGTTCACATAAACAGTGTAACATCTATACGTTAGATTTTTCCTGGACGACTGGGCGTAGCTAATCACGGATTTTATACAGTCGAGGAACTGAGAGGACCGGAGTGTAGGAAAACTCATCTCCATTAGGCCGAGCAGTAAACTCATCAGCGACGTGGTAATCTTTGGGCTGCTTAAGGGGCGGATTGTAAACCTTTTCATCATAAAGCTGAGATTGACTGCATATTCCACTCCACAGTAACTAAAGCAGATTCATGCTGACCCATAACAGATGGTGAGAACAAGAAATTTCAGAATGCATACATTTATCGTAGCGTCTCTGCGACTGCGTTTCGGAATTGCTTTCGGGACTGACCTATGAGCCGAGGAAGGAGGGAGTCTCTCCGTCTCATGATCAGAAGAAGCATGCCTTCTCCAATGCATTGCTGAAGGCGCACTCGAAAATCTGGCTGATTAGACCCTAGCATCACCGAGCTGTTAGCTGGAAACCACCTTTGTTGTTTCTTATGTTTGTTTGTTTCTTGCGTTCTCGCTTTGCCACTTGTCATACTCAGATGGTGACGGAAGACGAGCTCTCTGTGGTGTTTGTAATTATCCAAAACTTCTCCGAGCCCTGCCATGTGAGAGAGTGCAGGAGCTCAGAAAAGGCGTGCTTGTTTGTTTGACTTGTTTCTTTTTCCCCCTCTATGAAAGAATCTTCCTTTTTTGTGCATATCAAAGTGGTTCACAGAGTACAATATACAACTTTCAGCTGTTTTTTTTTTTGTTTGTAAGGGCTTCTGTTAGTTACAACCTAAAAAAAAAATGTTTTTTTTTGTAGTAATCTGATTTCTGTAAACCCAAAATGTTACAGTTAAGAGAAAGTATAAAAAGAAGCAAAGCTCTTCTTTAGCCTAGCATTTAATGCTTTTTTTTTTTTTAATCAGATCACATGAAGTCAGTCTTGGTAAGACCAGTCTTGTGCCTGTAAGACACAGTTTGTAGGCTTTTGTGTAAACCTGAATGTTTGTGTAAGAGGCATGAAATCACATTAACCGCTTTAACAAGAAAGCCTCAAAAGACTTGAATTGTTGAGTACTCTGCAAATTCTTCCCACGTCTGCAGTGTGGAATGACATAGCCGGTGTGAGCTCGGAGAGCTCAAACTGGGCTAGCTTCTCAGTGTGAATCCGCTAGCAGAGCAAGACCACTGTCTCTCAGCACACAGGAAGTCTTCTACTGCTGCTCTCTGGCCCCATTAGTACACGGGCACGGTAGGTGAAGCTCCAAAACCACATTCATTATTCATGTGCACCCAGGCAAAGGCCCTGATAAATTCTCACTTTAAGTGACAATGAGTGACAGATCCTGTTTCTCTCTCTCTCTCTCACACACACACACACACTCTCTCTCTCTCTCTTTTTTTTTTTTTTAACCTACCCCCTCTCCACGATGCACTGGCCAAAGGTCTTGCCCGATCCTCGGCTAATGACCAGCATGATGTATGTTCGATGGAGCGGCGATCCAGCTTCCTTTGGAAGCTTCCAGCGCAAACTCCTCATTAGCTTGGACACACAGGGTTAAAGCTGGAGGAGAAGGATGAGGGGGGAGAGAAGGTGGCTTTGCCAGGTGACGGAGCAAACTGAGGGAGGGAGAAATATTTGATAATGCAGAAAATATGATAGCTTTCATTCATCCTCCTTCTGGAAAGACTGACAGACAGACAGACCACCAGCGAAGGGAATTTTCAGCTGAAGCCTTTAATTTTGAATTGAAATCCAAAAGCAAAATAGTTGCTGGCTTCAACTCCACAAACTTGTGTGTATTGTTCAATTATTTATGTTCAAGCATATTATCCACTGAATATTATGAATTATTTAGTAACTACAGTGAAACTAACAGGGCAGGTTATATCGTTAGGAATGCATGTCTAGTCCCAATGAAGAGTTTAGGGAGTTTATAGGGTTAATAATAATCTTTATTATTATTATTAATCATATTATAGTTATATTACTACTACTAATAATAATAGTTTAGTAAATATGTATTCTACACCCATAATATTCAAAGTTGGCATTTGTTTTTCTTGAAAGTATTACAAAATGAGTTGACTATGGGTACACTGAAGTAACCCTTGCCCTTAACCCTGCCATTCTGTAATGCACATGTTAAATATTTACACACACACACACACACCCGCACATTGCTGCATAGACAATAATGAATAACAGTAAGGTGATACCCTTTCTATTTTCTCAGTCTATGTCTGAGCCCATGCGCAGTGGCGTACTGAACACTGTGAAACTCCTAATGATTTGAATCGGTTTCAGACTCCCAGCAGGAAAAGGGAAGGAGCTGCCAGACGGTGAGATAGTTGTTCTGTCGTCACTTGTGTGAGCTGAACATGACTGCAGAGCTGTGCGCTAGATGAAGGCACCCAGTGTGTGGCCAGCTTTGAGAACCACATCTCTTGGGGTGCAACCAAAATCCACATTTGCAACCTCTCTAGGGAAAACATATCAAACGTACTTCTTTAACCCTCCTTATCGGTGCGTGCTAAATGTGGCTAAACATTTCTGATTGAATATTCAGCGTTTGAACATGAGAGCAAGTGCTTTGTAAAACGTCAGCTCTCCTCGACTAGCGGAAGGTGTTTTCCGTGAGCCGGCGATCCGATGACATTAGTAAGACGTTAATAAAATGCTGTGCATTATGCCACAGGGCTGCCGAGATCTGCTTTCTGATCGTATCCCGACTACACGGAAGAGCTGCACGATATGGACAGCTTATTGTGATTATACTACTACACACTGCGAGTGTGATATGACTTGCAATATGTTTGAGCAATCTGCTGAACCTGTGATGTGTCAGGTGTAAACACCAGCTTGCATTAATTTGAGCAAAATTCCTTCTTTTTTTTTTTTTTTGGGATCACGCCAAAGCCACGCTTTCTCGACACCCACAGTGGAACCTCTGAAATCGGTCAGAATGTTCGCAGTGTGCACGTAGGGCTCATTTGAATATTCTGCGTTAGAAAAGGACAATATGCTGAGTAACAAACAATAAAACGTGCAGCTCTTAGTCTTTGATTCCACGTTGATTCATTGCTTGTGAATATTCGTATGTATTCCCCACATGCATATTGTACCGTAAGAAGAAAATACTGTGTTTGGTGCAATGTTTATGGTGTTTATACTTTAAAAACCAAAGTATATTAGAAATGCTGAAAATGATTCTAAGCACCAGCTGTTCACGCTGTATATACGTGACTAAACAAGGGTCTGTTATAACGTGAGATATGTTACCACGGGCCATTATAGGCTTTATAAAGGGCACACATATCCATCCAGCAAATGTGAGAGGGGAAAAAAAAAGGCCATAGATCCTCATTAGGCTGCTGAGTCTCCTTGCTCTACTACATCACTTGATGCACAGGCTCTTCCCAAAATCCCTGAGGACAGTCTAGGGAGCTTACGTAGCCACACTGAACAATAGCACCTCCTCTTTAAATTGCTCCGTTTGTCTGCTGTGGTCGAAGCAGCACAGGCCAAGACGTTGCCTCAAATGTTTTATAGCAACGATTTTAAAAGATGTTGATTGGTTCAGTATGTTCGAACACCACTATTAATGTAAACCAGTTAAAAACTAGCCTTTTGTAATTACAGAGCTGCTAAATGCTGATGACGCTGTAGACAACAGACTGGCCTTGCCGACCCAGGCAATATTTCAGCGGATAATTAAAAGCTGTTTTAATGTACCGTAGTGTAGGCATCACGTGTTTAAGTTGCCTTAGTGGTGCATCCTGACCTGATGCCATAGCTACAAATATAAAATATGGAATATAAAAAAAATATCGAACATAAACATGAAATATAAAAGGCGTATGAAATATTTGCCATGAACAGCACCACCATGTGAAGACGACGTTACAGGCTGGAAAGAAGTGAAGGAATAACCTGGACCTGCTGATGGATGGTTGATGGATGTGTGTCTCGACGGAGCATACTACGGTATCTATGGTTCGCTGTTTGTCCAGCAAAATTATAGTAACACCCTGTGAAAGGAGTGCACGGAGTGTGTGCATTATTAAAATGAGATATCTAAATCAAACTGCATGCCTTATGATGGCTGGCCCCCTCGTATTTCTCTCTCATTATGTATGTGTCTCATCCATTGTTCTCCTCCACCTCTGTAGCGTTATTGACAGTAGGACACCTGGCAGCGGTCAGCTCTGTTCAAGAGGTATGTTCAGTATGAGCTGCACATGAAACGGACCTGGTCTGGTTGCTGTCAAATGAATAGCTTGCATCCTTGTATCCCTTGATCTGGAATTTTAATTGCAAGCTGTAGTTTTTGTCACACACCACAGCGAGGATATATTTCAAAGCAAAGCTTTTGAACAGGTGTCCTTGGTTTCCAGGTTCTGGCAGACTGCTATGCTGCTTCATTTCCCCATTCTGCTAGTACACAATGACGTGTGTTTGTTACGTTAATTCGCCACCAGTCTGTAAGCCAGTGTCATGGCAACCTCCACTGCTAGGCCAATTCTGTGCTACGAAGTGGAATGCACGAGGATGAACTCTTAGTCATGGAAACCTTTCACAGGTTATATAATCTGAAGTTATAGGATTCCTCCCCTCTGTTATTGCACATAATGACACTTAATGCCAGATAGTTTGGGCTGAATTCATGTAGCTGTGAATGGATTTCTGGGTCATGCCGATCCATCACAATGAGACGTGCATAAATTACGCTACGTTTCATCCTGTTAATACTCAGTATATATTTTATTATATATCTACAGGTATTATTATGACTCAGAGTGTATGAGGACACACAAGTAGGGTCTGTGTAGGACATTTTAATAAATGAAATATGAATATTTAATGCATATTCGGTGTCTAATTTATGTTCATCTCTCTCTAGGTGTGCTCATGTATGTGTGAATTTATTTCACCATTCCAAAGCCTACTTTTTTTTTTTTTTTATTTGACTCATAAGAGTAATACAACAAACCAGAAAAAGAGCAGAAATGCTAAACGCTTTGGAGTTAGAGACGTTAAGTGTTGAAATGGTTGCAGACTGCCATCCAGTGGCGAAGGGCATCATTTCCCCCCAAACACACACTGAACCTGCCTTCTGTTGCAAATCTGATTTTAACTTGCTGAACAAAGCCGAATGAGGGGATTAGGGTGTAATGAAGCGTTTTCAGAAGCTCGAAAGCAAGCACAATGGAGCTGAAGCATTTTACACTATCTATTTCCTTCCAACTTGTCACTATCACTTGCTAAGTAGAAGAAGAATGTAATGAAGCTAATGAGGATAATAAGAATGCTTTGTTTTTTCTTTTGTTTGCGCATCAGATTTGAATGCAAGTTCTTCTAGTCGTTCTGACTGGATGCTTCAGGCCTCCAACAGGTCGTCTAACAAGCTTCACTGGAGCTAATAGGGTATTAGACTGACTCGTTAGATGATGTTTGGGGATTCCCACATGGAAAAATGGAAAGGGAACAGTGACAAGGGTGTGTTAGGAACAGAAGTGGAACACAGCCCAGACCAGTGCAGTTCTCATTCCCTGTTGGAAATCATTCTAGGTCCTGCTTCAGTCTCTATCTTGGGAAGAAAAAAAAAAGATGGGGTTAATCTTTAAAATCATATAAAACTCACTTTCGTGTTACATTAGAAATGCCATGTACTGGAAGTGTAGGACTTGAGTCGTAAGCATGCACACAGAGACAGGAACACTGTACTGTTACAGAGCTGGAGAGCTGCAGAAGGAAGCGAAACTCTCGCCTCAGCCTATGATGTCACTGTTTCTCTTCTTGCAAATGATGGCTGCCTCCAACGGCACCACACAAAAGACATCGCATGCAAATAGTGCACAGGCTGGGTGGGGTTGCTGTCACACGACCCAAATTACTGTAAAGCAGAAGAGAGGGCAAAAATGAGAAGTTTGTGAAAAGTTTTATTTTCTGACATTTCCCAGTTAAAATTAATCCAATCTGAGATCTGCTTCATTCTCAGAATGTGCTGTTTCCAAACCTGCTTTCCTCTACATTATACATTTGTGTCATGAAAATATTCTGGCTGTTCCATACTAACCCATACTGAATATGTCACCATTTCCCACACAACATGCCAGCAGGCTTTGGTATTTACTGTGTATGCTAGATTTATGGCTTTTTCAGAATGAAACGTACAGGAAGTAGACGCGAAGATGGCAAACATTCTCAAAACACAGTTTACAGTTGTGTGGTTTATAGATGTGCGTGTTTATTACGGGAGATCAAAGACTCATCATCTTAAAGATGGTTTGATAAGGGCTTGTAAATCTAAACAGTTTCCTATATATATATATATATATATATATATATATATATATATATATATATACAGTCAGGTCCATAAATATTGGGACATCG
>CM075013.1:23020099-23030615 GCA_037576675.1 Pangasius sanitwongsei | reverse complement strand
CAGTCGGTGTTCCAGTTCATCCCAAAGGTGTTCAGTGGGGTTGAGGTCAGGGCTCTGTGCAGGACAGTCGAGTTCTTCCACTCCAACCTTCACACACCATGTCTTCATGGAGCTCGCTTTGTGCACTTTATGAGCTTCCAACTTTGTGGCAACAGTTTGGGGAGGAACCACATTCATTTGGCCATATAGTGTACCATGTAGTCCAAATAAATGTAGTCAAACCCTGCTCTGAACAGTATGGCTCAACTTGACCTGCCACCCTTCAAGACAGGAGGAAGACAAACATCAGGAGGTATCTCTGTCCTAACAACCAAGCAGTGAAATGAACTTCTCCTGGCTTCCTAAAACAGCCAAGTCTTTATCTGTTGTCTTTCAAATGCAGACTCCTCAGAATAAAGCAACTCAGTTTCACACAAAAAAAATTTCATATGCAACATATTTGCAGCACCTTCTATATATACTTGCAGCCTGACTGTGTCTGTGGAGAAGAGGAGATCTGAGCCCAGTAAGTCTAATCATATGTATGTCGTGAAACACACAAACTTTACACATGAAATGGACTGCGCTCAATAGGTTTAGTTTAGTTTATTTTAATTTCGTTTCGTTTATTAAAGACACATTCTGATGTGCAATCTCATGACTGAATTAAGCAGAATATATAATCAGAAGGATTAAAGCAAATGGATGAATAAATAACTAAATGTTTATGCATACAGCTATTTAATAAACTAAGCAAACATAAAGTAATCAAATACACAGAAAGTAAAAGGCATTACAGAACAATAAAAAGTCTAATGCCACAAGGAGTGGTGGAATTTCTCAGTCTGGTTTTTGAATGCTAGCGTGAAAGCTGAGAGTTTTTCTGCAGAAGTTGACCTGTTCTCTACCTCTTACTAAGTGGGAGGAGATTATAGAGAGAATGGTTAGAGTGATGCATGACCTTTATCAGTTTTACCGTTGCCTGCTTCCTCCATGTCTGTAAGTCGAGAAGATATAGAGAGATCATTTGAAACCTTATTATTATTATTATTATTATTATTTTTTTTTTTTTGCACCTTGTCCATTGCAACTCGCTGTTTCTCTGCACAGCCCACAAGCAGTACACTCCCAGATACAGAATTGTATACATGAACAAAGATATTTAACAGGGACCCCATTTCTAGCCATAACAGTAAAAAAGTGCAATCGCTTTTTCACTGCCTCCTCAATGGGAACATTTCCACTAAGATGCTTGTCCATATGGAAGCCCAGGTATTTTGTCGAGGTTACAGTTGACACAGTCATGTCCATCGAGGATTAAATGGGCTGGTTAGGAAGGGTCTTTGGAAAAGCACACTCTAATCTCAACTGACTTCTTGCCATTGAGATCCATGTTGTTGACTGCAGCGTATCGTTAAATTTCCATGGAGCTGTCATGTCCAGTGTCCGAGATCTTGAGACATAGCATAAGACAGCCCTATGTCATGACCCTGTGGATATATGAAGCAAGAATCGATAGGGAGATAACACCTTCTAGTGGTACACCGGATGTGATTTCGCTCCATATACTGTGTGTATATTACATATCAGTCTTATTCAAATAGCATAGTAGATGTGGGCTTGGTTAGAAAATATTGGTGCAGAACGTGACCTACAGAGTGTTCAGGTGAAAGTTTGATACAGCATGCTTGAGCCAGAACATTGCTATTGATATTCAACGTACAAGGTGCTGCAAAGGTTGGACTTAAGACCCTTAAAACTCTTCAACAAATGAACACTAATCATGCATTAAAAAAAAAAAAAAACACAAAAACAAAAAAACACTGGTTCATTTTTCTGGCAGCACCTTACCATGTTGGTATTTTTACATAAAGATTATGAAAATAATAAAGAGCTCTTGTCTACATCGCTCCTCCGAATCCTGTAAGTGTGCAGTGTGTATGGAGAGAAAAGAGGAAGACACACATCGGAAGGTATCTCTGTAGTGAAATGAACTTCTCCTGGCTTTCTAAAACAGCCAAGTCTTTATCTGTTTTCTTTCAAATGCAGACTCATCAGACTAAATCAACCCAGTTTCACAGAAAAAAAACCTTCGCATGCAACTTACTGGGAAGTGGTAGTTCAGTGGTTATGAAGTTGGACTTCTGATCAGAAGGTTGAGAGTTTGACGCCAAGCTGCCCCTGCTGGGCCCTCGAGCAAGGCCCCTAACCCTCAGCCATGTAAATTAGATAATTGTAAGTTGCCAAATGCCGTAAATGTAAACATATTTGCAGTACCTTCTATATGTACTTGCAGCCTGACTGTGTTTTTGCAGAGAAGAGGAGATGTTTCTGAGCCCAGTAAATTTAATCATATGTCCTGAAAAGCACAAATGTTACACATGAAGTGGGCTGTGCTCAATAAGTTTAGTTTAATTTCGTTTCGTTTACTAAAGACACATTCTGACGTGCAATCCCATGACTGAATTAAGCAGAATATATAATCAAAAGAATTAAAACACAGTTAAAACAAACAGCACAATAGCATTAATACACAAGACAGTGTAGGGAACAGCACGGCACACACTGATGACATACGGGGTCCTCTGTGAAAATACGCAACACTGTAGTTTGATGTGTTTTCTCAAACACAAAAAGGTTTTTTTTAAGTATTTTTTTTTAACGATTTGTTTCTGCCCTCGAGAGAATATCAACACAGATTCTAAATGATCTTATGGAAGGATATTAGTCCACTCCTTCTCACAGAACATTTTAATATCCTTTATGCTATTTTTTTTTTTTTTTTTTTTTTTTTTGCTTTGTGCATGCAAACTTCGGCTCAGACCACAGGTTCAAATCTGAAGACTGAGACTATTGTTTGTTTTTGTTTGTTTCTTTAACCATTTCTATGGATGTCTATGGAAGAACTTCCTGACACAGGCAAACAGGCTTCGGGTTGAAATATTCTGATACGTACGAGAATTCATGCATCCATTAATCATGAACCACTAAGCAGAAAAACAGCCCTAAAGCATCACTGAGCCACCTCTGTGTTTTTCAGTGGGCTATCAGTTTTGTTTGCAGTCTCCTTTTTTTTGTTGTCCAACATGCACCAACATGCTGATGGTGTGCATGAGCAAAACTATTCGATTTTGATTTCATCTGACCACAAAGCATGACGCCAATTATAGTTCTAATGACACTTGGTAAAGTTTATATGCTGCATTGTGTGACAAAGCGCTCAGGAAGGGCGGCTTACTTGCAGCACGAAAACAGCTTGTTGTTATGAAAGTGGCATTTAAAAGATGATTTTTTGATCCTTTTTTCTTTTTTCCTTCTTCGCTGTGTGGGAGAACAGTGCACACCTGTTTTTGAATTGTTTATTTTATTACTTTTTATTATAGTTCTTATTATGCATGGTATTTCTAACATCTTATGCATATAAAGAAAACAGAGAAGTAGACGAAAGCATATGGAAAGACAAAAGTGGTAAATGAGTTCATATGTTTTAAAGCTGCTCGATGTAAGACTTGGATTTTATTTTACTCTGTAGTATGAAAACTGTTACAAGCCACTCATGAAACGACATTTTGCAATGTGACTTGTGCTGCTTTCTTCTCCACTGTGCAGATTGATCTCACGGTTGTGAGAAGGAAGTAGGAAGATTCATGGCTGCGTCCCAAACCTGATTCTATTAACTAATAATTTGCCTAAATTGTACTGATACCATTGGGGTACTGACATACTACTTTTTAAAATAATATGTGGCTTAGGACATGGCCCAAATGTTTAAGACGCAGGGCATGTAATCAGTATTGCAAGCGCCTTATAAGAATAGAAAAAATGTATTGTGCATCAACATAGAAGGTGTTTGTGTGTATCACTGATTGATTCGCATGCCTTGATCTACTGTTCAAACAGTATATAACACTGTGCTTGTGCATAAACGTATTATTGTTGACGCCGTCCACCCTGCAAATGGTCTATTCAAAAAAAGCCAACAGCAGGAAGGAGTCTTCAGTGTCAGCTCTTTGTAACAGTCAGAGATAAAAGCCGTAACATTGAGTTGTAAACATGGAAAAGTCTTCAAAACTTCAAGAGAGAGAGAAAAGAAGAGGCTGGTAAGGAAACGATTGTATAGCTGATATACATGATAACAGGAAGTAACTTGTTTCGTTATTACTATAAACATACAAAAGTGCATTGTGTTGTTCGTTTAATAAAAAGGTCATCAAGCGCAAATTGCTTGTTTATTGTTTATTCAGTTGTGTCACAAGAGGTTTAAAATACTTTGGGACATGACGTTATTGGAAAATAATCAACGTCTGGCCACATCACAGCACACCATGGTTATTTTATTTTATTTTTTTATAGCATGACCTTTCCTTCTTTTGCAGATGTCCACTCACGGTATGTTTAGCTCCTGTTTTTTTTTTAACAGCAAATTTCATTGACAAGTCACACAATTACTTATTAATCACGGCAGATCTTTGTAACTGTAATATCGTGTGTAAGAGATTGTAGGTAATAAAAGAACAGGAACCGTTTCACAACCTGGAGCCTGTTTAAAACGATGAGGTCATATGTCATCCTGTTCTGCAAATAACTGCTAAAGCTGAGACATCCGTAAGTTGCAGTCATTAAAAATGACAACTATAAAATCTTATATGGTATTATAATCAGTTTCCGACAATAACTGCTTTTTTTTTTTTTTTTCGCAAGTTTAAGAGACGTGAATACCAAAGTTCTGACTGTGAAGCTAAGAAGCTGTAGTTCTCATATGAATCTGCCTCTTTTTGTGACTTCCTCAAACAAGGCGGGAAACCAAAAAAAAAAAAGGGGAGAAAAAAACAAGTGAGGAAGTGGTATCTTGCAGCATAGTTTACAAGGGACTAGATAATGAGTTCATAAGACTTGTGTACAGTCCTTTAAAAAGGACTGAATTTGAAACCCTGCAGCAGATAATCTTGAATATGAATATGAATTATCTTACGTTATACATTATACCACATGATATTAGAGATCGAACCACTTACCATCAACCATTTGTACATGTTTGAGAGAGAGAGAGAGACAAAACCTGTGTTCTAGATAAAGATGACTGAAATAAACTTTTAAATATTATTTAAAATATTATTTCTTATTGTAAGAAATGTAACTTTTGCAAAGAGTACAGCTAGTTCACGACAATGACCAAGTTAATAATCCAGATATTTTTTAGTACTTTTTTGTTTGAGGTATATATACCAAACAAACAAAAAAAAAAAAACTATACTATGCATGCTATAATAACAATCAAATGATAAAATGCGTCCATTACTAAGAAAGAACAAGACAATACATTTGTCTCTGTGAAAGATCTTGGTGAGAAGACTAGCACTGATAAGGAGCGTCTTTTCAGTTCTAACTGATGATAACAAAATTCCCACCATGTCAGGATGACGTTGTAGGTTTGGTAGATGCTGCTGCAGACCTACCCCTTTGTTCAGACTTCGAATTAAAAGCCAACATTGAAGCATGTGCACATCACTGTCCTCCAAGGAGTGTCCCTTGTCCTTTAGCTATAGGTAGATAAATAGCTAGGTCCTGACTCGAGGAATTATTTGATACATAACATCATGTTTATCTTCTATGTACAAACCCCTTGTACAAGATGGTGGCTGTCTGTTTAGCAAGCTTGCTAACTCCTAAAACTAATTAACCTTGCCTTTGTATGTAGCTAGCTATTGCTGCCTTTAATGGTGATGGACAAGATAAGTGTTATGCTAGCTATCTAACATTACCCTGCTAAAAAAAAGGGCTGATAGAAGGGTTTCTGAATCACCGCTACGAATGCTACACTGTAGACAAGTTGTTGTTTTTGTTTAAATAACAGTGTACATGGTAAATGTATTTAAAATGTAGCCTTAATGTTAGCGGTAATTGTTAGCTGGTAAAGATAAAAGGTATATCACATCGACTAGCCCAGCAGTTGCTCAGACTAAGTTGGATTTTTCATTAATGTAGATACCAAACTCAGGTAAATTCAAGTAACGTCGCTAGCTAATAATAAACTGTCAAATCAATGCTTATTGCTACTATAAGCAGTCAGAAAACAAGTTACCTGACTAGCTAACCAGTCCTATTAGAAAGGAAAAGAGGATAACGTTAGCTAGCTGATGGTGTTAGCCTAGCTATGATTTTCTCTCAGCCATTTGCTATGTCAATAGATTTGTACTGTATTCAAAACTGACCCAAATACTAGGTGGTCATCATAGTCCAAACAGTTATAAATAAATAACCCAGCACTGTCTTTTTTTAAAGTAAGTATAAGCATTAGGAATTTAGCAGCTCTTTTAATTCACAATCCCACCTAAAAATGCTTTAATAATTACAGAAATTGTTTTTCCACTTTAGGAGTGAGGCAGTAAATTAGCATGACTGACCTTTGAATACGAAGTTTTTTTTTGTTTTTTTTTTGTATTTTTTTGTATTTGAAGGGGTTTTTTTTTTTTTTTTAATCATCTAAGGAGACTGCAGTATTCAGACTTTCTCTAACATAATACAAGGGTATCACTTCTGGATAGTGAAAGTGAGGACGTTAATTGTAGAAATGCATATTGTTCTTACAGCGTTGTATCTTAGCTTCAACAAATGAGGCAGAAGTGCAAAGTGAGAGATTGTGGCGTAGCTGAAAATATAACTTCCTGTTAAGACGCCCTTAGTGCGCTGCTGAAGGTGAGAGTTCCTGACATCGCTCCGTTTGTCAAGCCTGAACACAAGCTTGAGAACGCCGGGCATAAAACACGCAGGAAACTGTGACGACTGATTAGATAAAACAAAAGAAAGAGTAAGTAAAAAAAAAAAAAGTAAAATAAACATGAAAAAAATTCAAGCAAAAAATATATACATTACAAGTTCATTCAGAATTGGTTGTAAGATGTTTTAACTTATTGTTTCTGTTTCCCTCAGGACTTATGGTGTCTTAGACGAGGCCTTTTACACCCCGCTATGGCAAAGTTCCCTGGACCAACGTCTTTACTTCTGGTCCTTGCAGGATTAGTGTTATGTGAGTAGAAAACTTTTCTATAGTGGCCTGTTTTACTCGGGAAGCCATTTTCAGCCTATATTTGGACATGATGGTCTTTTTCAATATAAATGTTCTTCCCTACGAGTCACATTTCACACACACATATATATATATGTGTGTGTGTGTGTGTGTGTGTGTGTGAATGTATAGTGTATAATAATAGTGTATAATAATGTATAATAATAGTGAATGTTTTATTATTATTATTATTATTATTATTGTGATCTGCCTGTTTCGAAAATAGGATTTTAAATGATTTCTTGAGAATGAGAGTATAATTGAATGAGGCCTTTATTCTTCAAACGAATACATTACATCCTTTGGACTGGAGAAATATAATATCTGGATAATCATAGTAAGAAATAATGATCATAAATATGAACTTATATACTAAGATGATAAATACGGAGATGATAGATGATGTTGGACTCAGCACTTAAAAACTCTTCCATGATGCCTTGCTTCGTGTTACATTTGTAGATCAGTTGGGATGGCAGAAAGCATTTTATGCTATCCTGATGAAGATTTGCATTCGATGAGTGTGTGTGTGTGTGGGTGTGATTAGTGTTTGTAGCTGGGAACTGATAAGATGTGTTTTTTTTGGGTGTGTCATCTTAGGCTCTGGCTTAAAACTGTCTGATTGATGCTTAATGGCTGCTTGAATGGTTGAAGCGTGTGCTGCTCAGCACTGGATTCAGCGTCTCGGCCTGATCTTCCACGTTCTGATTAAATGTCTGTCTACCAGCATTTTCTGCTTTAAAAGTACTTTCAGAACTGACACATTTTTGGTGTTGAGCATGGCCTCGTCTCGTTCTGAGCACAGTTATGGTTCCGTTTGGGTGTTTTTTTTTCACAAAACAGTCTGCTTCTGAAATGTGGCCTGTCTGCGCAGGCCTCAGGCCACTTCCTCATTCTAACTCGACTTGCTGTCTCTTCCTATCAATCGCAAGCTCAAAAGTTGATTGGACAAAAAGTGAAATGCTACTGTTAAAAAAAAGTACATAATTCTGTAACCCCTTACACCATTCAACTGTAAGATACGTAGTAAATATAAGAAATACTGAAAGTGTGGAACACTGATGTACAGTGCTTGAGTGGAGAGTTAAAGTCACGTCCTCACATGGCAGAATGATCATTACTGCTGAACAGTGAATCATGTGTATAAAGCTGATAAGTCTTGTACAGCTATAAAGCATCTCACAAGCACTGCGATGTTATTTTAATACGTTCCACAGCATAGCCAGTAGTAAATGGTTTATTATAGGATTATATGAGCTTAATAATACATAGTACTTGATTTATTACTATTACTATCATATTATTATTATTATTTGTAAGTTATTTATGTTAACGCATAATATTCAGTAACTACCTTGAATTCGGAGTGTACCTCTGGAGTCGTCGAACAGTTTTCACACAAGAACATATCTGGCCCACTTTTTTGGACATAAAATAGTTAACGCAGAACAAACTTCCCAAGCAGCCATTATTTAGCTACACTTTATCTAACTCTAATCACAGCCAGTATTCTTAGATTCGAGATTCTAGACACCTTTATTCACCTTTAACCTCTAGGTGCATTCGTATCCAATATATACAGAAGTGTGTGTCATAGGAAGATTTTGTACATTACAAACAAGTCATATATATTGCACATGTGTGTGTGTGTGGGCAATGTAGGAATGGGAAAGAATAGGTAATCACGTATGTCGTCCATCCAGTTATTGAAATGTTACAATAATCGGATATTGCACTTTGTATAGAAAGATAAGAATAGGTGTTATATACAGACTTAGACATCTACCACAGTGCTATCACCATACTATCACCATGTAGTAGTAATAGTAATAATAATAATAATAATAATAATAATAATAATAATAATAATAATAAAAGATACGACATACCACCACCATGATTCAAGGCCTTCCAAATGATGAGCAAAAAATGAATAATATATTTGACCTTTATAACATTATAAATTTAGAGAGGAAGCAGTAAAATATTTTATTTTATTTTATTTTATTTCATTTCATTTCATTTCATTTCATTTCATTTCATGTAGCCCGGAAAAAGTCACATCATCTTTTAAACAGTTCAACTTAACAGATGTAATGTAAACTGTAGGCGCAGTGTTGTGGTGTAACATGCCAGCTACTTTCACACAGAAGACATTTTTATTAATAATGTGATCATTTCATTTAGCTATGTTGCATATAATACGTTTAACTACCATTTTATTAATCAGTTTTAATAAACTAAAATTGCATCACTGAGCTCTATGTGGACGAATGACATGGCGTTTGTGCAAAATATTCTGACAGAATTTCCTAAGCATTAGTTTTCATCACACACATGAATGAGCCCTAGTAAATGCATTTAAAAAAAAATGTAATTATGGGATGATTAATTTATGCGAATTTATACTTTGTAAGTTCAAAGTAAGTTCCACTGGCTCGTGAATGCACTTTCACAACATGGCTGAGCTTTTACTAAATGACTGAAACTCCTCACCTTGATTCCACCTTTTGTTTGGTCGACATTACAGTCGGATTGTTTTGCATCTGCACTTGGATTACGAAGATTCTCACGAACATTTCTGTCTGGTTCTTACTTACTTCAACTCACGTAATTCAACCTGCTTTAGTATAATACATACATGATGGCATACGTACAACAGATCATCAGAAAGGAGTCCTTTCTCAACAATACACAATAACAGATGATGAAACATTCTATGGTATAAATTACATCATCTGTCATTGTGTATTGTTGAGAAAGGACTCATTTATGATGATCTGTTGTACGTATGCCATCATTTATGTATTATACTAAAGCAGGTTGAATTAAGTGAGTTGAAGTAAGTAAGTACCAGAAATGATAATGTTCCATTAAGTGGGTGGAACATCAAAAAAAGTGTGTTGGCAGTATGTGTGCAGTTTAAGTTGTGAACTGAGTTGAGCAAAGCCACATCCGGAAAAAGAGAAAGACTGTCAAAAGGCACTCTTGCAAATCTTAGTTCTGCTTTATTAGTCCTGTAGACTATTCTATATAGTCTATACTGTGCTATATACTACACTATATACTATATGCTATACTTTACTATAACATTTACTTTATAAATGCAAAGTGGATTTGATCAGTGACAGTGACAGTATAGTTTCTATATCCAGTACATTTGTGAGTATTGTGAGTACATTTTCCTGAGTAGTCCTTTATTTATTATTTTACAATTAGTACTATTAGTGGTAAAGAGAATTAATTAATTTGCTGTCATTTCTGAAAACACATTACACACATCCAAGCGCATAAATGGACTTTTGCATGAAGCAGAACAAAAGAAAAGAAAGCAAAGTGTTCTCAGCTCGGGGGGGGGGGGGGGGGGGGGGGGGGGTTTTTTATAAAAAAAAAAAGATATTTTTATTTAAAAAAAATTAAATTTTTTTTTAAAGCTTTGCATTAAAAAAAAAACCGTGGTGTGAAAAAAAA
>CM075013.1:22972141-23017250 GCA_037576675.1 Pangasius sanitwongsei | reverse complement strand
TATCTATCTATCTATCTATCTATCTATCTATCTATCTATCTATCTATCTATCTATCTATCTATCTATCTATCTCAGTGCATTGTGCTTTATGTGCTGTATGATTTTGTTAGTGTTTCCATAAACCTACATGTTCCTGATTCGGAAAAGATTGTGCACACTGATTAATCCACCCAGTAAAATTTGTTCAACCATCAGCGTCAACCAGAACGCAGCTCAACGTGTTCAGTGTGTAGTGCAGTAAGTGGCAGGATTTGGAATAAGTAATTGAAGTTATGTGATAAGATTTTATGGTGTGATTATAGATACATACACATGTCTCGTACATGCATTATTATATACAGTGGACATAAAAAGTCTACACACCCCTGTTAAAATGGCAGGTTTTTGTGATGTAAATATATGAAACCAAAATAAATCCTGTCATGGAACCTTTTCAACCTATAACGTGAAATTGCAACCTATAAAAATAAAGTGACAAAGAATCAGAAATATTTTAGAGGAAAAGGTATGTTTGGTGCAAAAAAACTACAGCACATCAGTACAAGAACACCATACCCCCGGTGAAGCATGGTGGTGGCAGCATCATGCTTTGGGGCTACTTTGCTTCAGCTGGGACGAAGGCTAAAATCAAGGGGGAGGGAATCAGGAACAGCTCAAAATACCAGTTGATTTTGGTACAGAACCGTCAGACATCTGCTAGAAAGCCAAAGTTGAGAAGGAATGTCACATCCAAATAAACAAAGGAATAGCTTCACAAAAACAAGATCAATCTAAATCCAATTGAAAAATCTGTGGGGTGACCTGAAGAGGGCTGTGCACAGAATATTTTTGCACGAAAGAGTGGGAAAATATTGTCAAGTCAAGATGTGCCATGCTGATGAATTATCTTGGTTTTACTTTAATTCACAAAAACCTTCCATTTTAACAGGATTGTTTTGACATTTTATATCCACTCTACATGTTGATATGCTCATGTATTATGCTTATTCTAGCGACAGACTTTAACACAGCAGGCTTCAACACAACCAAGCATCAACACAAATCACACACAACTTTGAATGAAACAGGTTATATTGTCCTATCGTAGGGAATGATAGGGATGAAGTTATGTGATAAGTTTTTATGGTGTGACTATAGATACATACACACATTTGGTATGTGCTATATTTCATACATGTTCATATACTCATGCATTCTGCTCGTTTTAGTAACAGACATTATTAACACAACAGGCTCTCCCACAAGCACAACCAAGCATCAACACCCATCAAACACAACTTTGTCTGGTACAGGTAATATCTTCTTATTTTGGGTAATGATGCGAATGAAGTTATGTGATAACTGGTTATGGTGTGATTATAGATACATACACACATTTGGTATGTGCTATATTTCATACATGTTCATATACTCATGCATTCTGCTCGTTTTAGTAACAGACATTAACACAACAGGCTCTCCCACAAGCACAACCACGCTTCAACACCCATCAAACACAACTTTGACTGAGAAAGGTAATATCCTCCTATTGTACGGAATGATCATCAAGACGTTATGTGATAAGTGGTTACAGCATGATTACAGATACTCTCTATGGTCAAAAGTATGTGGACACCACTCCTAATAACTGAGTTCAGGTGTTTCAGCAGCACTCGTTGCTAACAGGTTCCTAAAATGAAGCACATAGCCATGCAATCTCAATCTCATAAACGAATATTGCCAGTAGAATGGGTCGTACTGAAGAGCTCAGTGACTTTAAATGTGGCACTGTCACAGGATGCCACCTTGGCCACAGGTCAGGTCGTGAAATTTCTCTCACGCTACATCTGCCCCAGTCAACTGTAAGTGCTGTGTACACTCACAGAGCGGGGCCACAGCGTGCTGAAGCACATAAAAATCACCTATCCTCGGTTGCATCACTCACTACAGAGTTTCAAACTGCCTCTGGAAGCGACATCAGCACAAGAACTGTGCATCAATAGCTTCATGAAATGGGTTTCCATGGCCGAGCAGCTGCACCCAAGCCTGAGATCACTATGCACAATGCCAAGAGTCAGCTGTAGTGGTGTAAAGCACCACTGCTGGATTCTGGAGCAGTGGAAATGTTTTTCTCTGGAGTGATGAATCACGCTTCGCTATCTGGCAGTCTGATGGATGAATCTGGGCTTGGTGGATGCCAGAAGAACACCACCTCCCAGAACACACAGTGCCAACAGTGAAGTTTGGTGGCAGAGGGATAATGGTCTGGGGCTGTTTTTTTAAGGATTTGGGCCCCGTAGTTCCAGTGAAGGGTAATCTTAATGCTACAGCATACAAAGTCATTTTAGACAACTGTATGCTTCCAAATTTGCAGGAACAGTTTGGGGAAGGTCCTTTCCTGTTTCAGCATGACTGTATGCCTGTGCGCAAAGCGAGCTCCATAAAGACATGGTTTGGAGAGTTTGGTGTGGAGGAACTCCAGTGGGCTGCACAGAGCCTTGACCTCAACACCTTCGGGATGAACTGGAACTTCTATGGACACAAACTCCCATAAATACACTTCAGAATCTTGTAGAAAGCCTTCGCAGAAGAATGAAGGCTGTTAGGGCCACAAACGGGGGGCCAAATCCATATTGTGTGTGATTGTCAGGTGTCCACATACTTTTGGCCATATAGTGTACATATGAATGTCTGGTACTTGCTGTGTTACATAAATGTTCGTATAATCATATATTATGCTTATTCTAGCAACAGACATTATTAACACAACAGGCTCTCCCACAAGCACAACCACGCTTCAACACCCATCAAACACAACTTTGTCTGGTACAGGTAATATCTTCTTATTTTGGGTAATGATGCGAATGAAGTTATGTGATAACTGGTTATGGTGTGATTATAGATACATACACACATTTGGTATGTGCTATATTTCATACATGTTCATATACTCATGCATTCTGCTCGTTTTAGTAACAGACATTAACACAACAGGCTCTCCCACAAGCACAACCACGCTTCAACACCCATCAAACACAACTTTGACTGAGAAAGGTAATATCCTCCTATTGTACGGAATGATCATCAAGACGTTATGTGATAAGTGGTTACAGCATGATTACAGATACTCTCTATGGTCAAAAGTATGTGGACACCACTCCTAATAACTGAGTTCAGGTGTTTCAGCAGCACTCGTTGCTAACAGGTTCCTAAAATGAAGCACACAGCCATGCAATCTCAATCTCATAAACGAATATTGCCAGTAGAATGGGTCGTACTGAAGAGCTCAGTGACTTTAATGATGCGAATCAAGTTATGTGATAACTGGTTATAGCTTGAGTATAGATACATACACACATTTGTTACGTGCTACATTACATGTCTGTTGATATACTCATGCATTCTACTTGTTTTAGTAACAGAACTTAACACAACAAGCTTACCCCCAAGCACCACCCAGCATCAACACACACTTTCAAGCTTAACCACGACAATGACAGGTAATAATCACTTTTGTGAAGAATAAATCTGGTGAAGTTATTGAGAACAGCTTTTACTAGATTCTCAACACAGCTGTTTCTCAACACAGACATTACAGCCCATGTCCCATCAGGTCCAACCTGTCAGAAATGTATATTATATTTTATTTTATTATATATATATATAATTGTATATAATAAAATATGCCATTTTGGATAAAAGACTTACTTGAGACTTTGAGAAAAAGTGGTTTTTTTTTTTTTATTCTAAACCCTGCATCATATATAACTTTGCCTTAAGAGTATTATAGTAACTAATCCTATTATTTGTATCATGGAGATTGTACTATTAGCAACTTTGCTGTAATTCACAACCTACTGACAATATTGACAATTTGCAGAAACCTTAAACTCAAGCACCCCTGACTCCTCACGCACTGACTTCTCCACACCCTCACCCTCACTCATGCCCAACACAACAACAGGTAACAAGACAATGCTGGATCACACAGCTGCTTAGTTCATACACACACCTGACCTTCTTATTATTTACCTTTATATTTCATCTAAATATAAATACCATAATTTTGTCATTGTTTTTACTCCACAGAGGAAAAACCAGAGTGTAAGTACCCATCAATTCCAAGCAAAAGTTCTAGTTGTGATCATAATATTGTTTTGTTCTCCAGGTTCATGAAATTTTTTTTTTACAGGCAAATACTCTTTCAAATATGGAGAAAAGGGGATTGAAGTGATTATTGAGGGCAATGGACCTGTCAATTACACCATTAACATCATAGACACATCAAATGTGTCAAACACTGAAAGACTACTATCAAAGAAGTCTTTAATAAAATTTAAATCATTAAAGCCTTGCCAAATATATGCTGTCACTTTTGATCCTCCCTGTGAACCCAAGAATGGCTCAGAGTTTAAAACAAAAACATTAGGTAAGTTAAGAGTCACTGTATATTCAAAAGATTAAATAATAAATTTTGTGTACAGAATGTGTACACTACTTTACTCAAATAATAACAGAATGGCGATTATATGTCATAAGAAAAGATTTTTAACAGATTTATTTAATTTAATTTTTTTTGCAGTTGCCTCAGATGTAACCCCAAAGCTAAAAGAGCGAAAAGTATGGCTTGAGACCAAATGGAATTTGACATTTGGAGAACATGATATCAATGAAAGTAATTCCTGCACTGTCTATCACATGACTTTTCCTGGAGTCCCCTGCAATGCATCCATACCTTTCACACTTCCCCCAGGTATATATTGCACTTATTAACGAGGTACATGGTTAACACAAAAATGCATATATATTACATTGCAGTGCATATATTATATATCATATACAGTACAGTTAAACGTATATACAGTTCCTAATTATTAAATCTCATTAATTAATGAATTTTGGATGTATTGTATTAATAACACTTAATCAGTAGCACTTAGGCTTAAATATATTTGTGCATACAATATATGGAAGAATCATTTTTGAGAATAAATTCCTAAATGTGTCTGTTGCAGTAAAGCCTGTTATTAATTATACAAATGAGTTCCCAACTGTATTACGTTGGGTCAATCAGCCTCCACATTGCAAAAAAAACCTCACATACAACTGCAATGGTAAGTATTGAAGTTCTTGTAAATGTGTACACTGCTTCATAAGAGCGGCTGTTTTTTTTAATGTCACAAACACATTTTTCATGATTTAACACATAATAATGAAGTTTTGTAATCAAAATCTTTTTTTCTTTATATTGTCAGGTACGACAATTACAGATTTCAGCGTTTTGAAACCTCTTCATAATTATAACTGCACCGGGGCATATAATTATGGGAATGGAACCGTTACAAGCGAACCCTTCAGAGTTAATATTGAATGTGGTAAGTTGGTAATTTATCTGAATTTCACACCTCATAAAATATCCTCATAGAATTTATAACCTTTCCTGCCCCCTGGGCCCTTTAGACCACCGCATACTACTATGTGACAGTGTTTTGATCGAGGCACGTCATACTGACACCTTCACTCTAATGACACTAGCTTAAGTTAGTCAGTGGACAAGTTGCCAGTAATGATCTCCTTTACCGAGCTGAGTTCTCTTGCACATTAAAATCACTGTAGACGTTTTTCAGCATTATTCAAAGACTCAATGGATTCAAAAGTTTTACTTTCTTTGTGTTTTGTACAGTGAAAGTCTGTTAGTGACATCCCAAGCTGATTCATAAAAAATGCCTATATATATATATATATATATATATATATATATATATATGAATACAAATGTTCATAAATAGATATTAATATACAGTATAAAAATGCAAAACAACACAAGAGACATATTTTTGGCCCTCGATTTCATCATTTTTCTTATGCAGTGAGAAACTCATCAGCCAGTGTGATGACACTGACGTGATGTCGCTAGATCAGTGATAACACTTGTGTCAGAGCATTAGGAGAGCTGTTTGAGAAACTACAGTGTTTGAATAATACTGTATATTACATTAATAAAGACAGAATTAAGAAGACACAAACCATTCAATTATTTAATGTTAGAAAAATATTAAAATATTCAAATAATATTAGCATTTTAATATTATACTAAAATATAACATGGGATTCACATTGGTACTTAATTCAAAGTTCAAGTTAATTACCATGTTATCTGTTTACTGGGAGCTCATGTAGTACACTGTTTCACTTCTGGTGTCACTAGCCTGAATAAAAGACAAACACCACTGTTAGGACATTGTTATTACATATTATTAGCAGTTATTACATTATGAGTTACTACATCACACGCACTGTTCTTCTGCTATATCTCATTTATTTTATTCATTCCAAATGAATGGTTTTAATTATTAATTTTGTTGAAACAATTACTGTGAGTAAATTGTGACAGGTTAGAGCGATATCCATCCTTAGCCACACTTTCCAGTCACTTCACTGCAGTACTGATTGCTAATGCTAATCATCTAGCCAACCTAGTCAGGATTTTTCACTGCTAATGCTGGCAATTAGCCAGCTGCTAAACTCTTGCTACCTAGAGTCGTCTCTCCTACTCATGATGAACTCATTAACACATCTGGTGTCATGCATGTAATTGCATGTCCATTGCGACAGCTTCCCGATCCAGCCATGAGAATGATTTCAGTATGTTCTTCTTTTATCAAAGGGATTCTAAAAGCTAGCTGAAACATAAAATATAATATGAGCTAAGTATGAAAAATTTTGGAAGACGTTTTGCCATAAAAAGTGTTAATTTCCCCTATGTATGTTGACTTTTGGGACACCCTGTAGAATAGTTATAGTTTATGGCTCTTTAAGGACTCACAAAAAGTGGCCCGGGCTGAAACTGCATTTGACACGCCATGCTCTACATTTACCTCTATCCCTAATTTGGGTCAGTCACATTTTTTTTTGCTTATTTTGGTGTTATTAAGAACAAAACTATACATAGATGCATAAAAATCTGATGAAGTCAAATACTTTTCAGATCATTGTGTCTACTTTCTTGCAAATTCAGTCATGTCTATTATTTTGTAAGTGTGCTCAAAAGTATTAATAAAGGGTCTAATTGTAATTCCTCAATGCCAATCACCATTATCTAATCTTGAAAAGAAGTTAGAAAATGCACAGGTTTGTTTATGTGCCAACCAACCTCTCTCTCTGTTATAGAGGTGAATAGTCCCACTACTGTCAGTATAAGTAATACCAGCATAAAGGCAGCCTGGAATTTCACAAGCAAAAACTGCCCTCAGATTACTGCCAACTTGACCTGGGAAGTAAAATGCAATGGAACAAGTAGGAAATCATTTTCTTTTATAATTTTTTTTAGAAGAAACATACAATCTCTCTCTTTTTTATTTAAAAAGTATACGCCCTAGAGGTTTGTCACTGTACTTTACATATGCATCCTTTTCATTTTGTTAATAAATATTCTGAGTTTTTGACATTCATGAGTCATTAGTTATACTTCATTATGAATCTTATCATTGCAGAGAACGAAGATCAAATCACCTATGAAATTTCTGATTTGAAACCCTATACAATATACCAGTGCACCTTTACAGCAAAGTATGAAAATAAGATCGTTCACAAGAATATAACTACTGTACAAACATTGAGTTCAGGTGAGTATTACTCATGTTTAACAGTTTTAAAGTAATAATATCCTTCAGACATCAAAATTCATTAGATCTGGAGCACTGATGCTAACTGTTCTTCCATGATTCTCTCATTCATTTAAGCAACACTAATTTAATACACTAATTTCACTTATCAAGCTGTGAGTTACAGCCATTTATTATCACATTTCATCTGATTACATATATTCGGATGATACAGCAATATTTTATAAATAAAAGGATTACATGGATTACAAGTTATAATCAACCATGATCTGTTCTCATCTGATAGTAAAACATAATCATAGCTACACCATAGCAATATATTTTGTTATTTGTTAAAATAAAAAACATAGGATCCTCATCCTTTCTTTCTCTCACTCTTTCTCTTTTGATCTTCTCCCAGTTAAGCCTTTATCAATTCCCACGACATCCTTAAACTGTTGTTGTTTCATGTGTTACATCTTTGTCATGATCCAGCTACCTATTTCTTTAGATACTTATCACCAGAGACTTGGATCTTTTAGCAGTGGGAAGTTGCATCTACATAAATAACAGCAAATTGAAGGCACAAGAAATTCAAGCCAAACCGATCACAACATGATGGCAAAGCCACCACAATGACCACACACTGGTTGTTATTAAATTATAATTATAACGAATTAATTATTACATTTATATAATAATAAAATGATAAATAAGTTGTTATTGGTGAGGAGAGGACAGCAGGATTGTTGGCTTTAGAAAGCAAGATTCCTCATGATGTGGCGATCAGTTCGGATTGAATTTGATATGAGCAGATGAACATTGGGCCATGACTTATCTCTGTAGACGCAACCACCTGCTGGTTAATTATCCTCATCTCTCTGCAGTATGTTGTTTAGAGTCTGATTCCGTTGTCTGATTCGGTTTTAAGTGCTATACAGTATGTACCATCAATCTATGAGCACTGTATAATAAGTAATAAAACAAACAATGACATGTTCATATATAACATCTAAGACATAAACATGTGACGTAAATGTATTTTTCATTCACATATTACCAAAGCAAATTTCTGGCATAAGACTGAAGCATAAACAATGTTATAGCTCCTTCAAAACTAAGCAATTTCAAGTTTAATCATTTAAATTCTTATATTTTTCTTCTTTCTTTCATAGAACCCTCTTACACAAAAAATCCAGAAGTAAACCTAATTAACAATAATGCTTTCAAAGTGGACTGTACGATCAAGGATTGGAATGGGGATGATGGAGATGTCACTGCAGATCTCTACATAAATGATCATTGGGAAGATAAAATGACAAGCAGAAAAGGAAAAAAAGAATGTGATTTGAAATTTGAAAACCTCTACTACTCAACGGATTATAAAATTGAGGTTTTTGTATTGACATTTGATCACACTTAACTGCCTTTCATTTTGCAGTTTATAAAGTAATTAGTCAGTGCTAACTTTGGGAACCACTGCATTATTTTGATTGTGGACTTCACATTGTATGTTTCTCAGGTGTATGCCAAAAATGGTAATGGGGACAAAACACAGATCAAGTATTTGACTCGTTCCACTAGATGTAAGACCCACTTTTACCTCCTTTTCCCTAATCTAGATGTCCTCATATTTTATGTTCCTGTATCCATATTATATTAATATATTAATAACTGGCCTAAAACTAATATTTGGTGTGTTTCAGACAATGACAAAGCTGTTCTTGGATTCCTGAGCTTTCTCATTATCCTCACGTCTCTTGCGCTCCTGTTTGTCCTGTACAAACTCTACCTTTTAAAGAGGGAAAAGTCAAGGTCTGTGTTGCATATGATGTTTCCTGAACCCTCTCATGTGTGGCTTAATTTTTTTTTTTTTAATAAAATGTGGTGATTTCACAAATGTTTTTTTTTATTTGGCACAGCAGGAATGAGCAAGAACTGGATGACCTTCTTCCTACAAGTAAGTAATAACTCACCTCACCCTTTGTTTCTGGTCAGACCTAGTCTATATTGTTGTGGGCCTTTTCTTGATGTTGTTCTGCTCCTGGAAAGATGCACTGCTCCAGGTGGAACCCATGAGTGCTGAAGGTCTGCTGGAGGCATACAAGAAGAAGAGGGCTGATGAGGGACGTCTGTTCATGGACGAATTTCAGGTTACTCTCAGCTATTTCCATTTGATTCCATGAGCGTCAGCTGCCTCTGTAACAGTAAACAGCAAACCTACATCATGTGGGCTCACCTCACATGGAGTCACAGGGGATGTTTACAAACCATTATTACAGTTCTGTGGAGATGAACTTGACTAACAGAATATTTTAAGACAATAATTAAAGCCAACCAATAATGGAATTACTGTGACATTGGAACTCTTAAAACTATACACCAGTGGCCTTTTACACCAGCATGGTTAAAAACATAAAGTATTTTCTTTGCTCTTGCTATGTGCAGAATGGCAAAGATAAGATTTATAGTTAGAACAGGGAAATTTTTGCATAAATACCAGTCACACAGCCATCTTTCACCAGAACTTACTTGCCGAGCTCTCGCTGCATTGGTGTCCAAATGACAAGGACCACTGGCGGTTATCTGTTCTTCACCACTGTCACATATGTAACTATTTTTATACTTCTAGATAATAATCACCTCAGTAATATATGCCACACTGTCATGACTGCTGCACTGATGCCACTGGGAAACAACATTCATACACAATCAGTAACTATCCTTACCAAATGCACTGAAATAAGCTGCTTAAAGTAACATACATTTTAACAAAGCAGTTAAAAAAACAAACTGTAATTTGGTCACACTGAGTTGGCAACTCTAATTGTAAGGGATATATATATATATGTCTTATTGCCGTATCTAAACAGGACCCAAATTCAAACAGTCCTGATTTATTTATCTCGCATATAAATATTGACCTCCTCATTCGCAAATTCTCACTGTAGAAACGGCAGTTTTCATTTTTTTTATACACAAGAAAATTTTTCTAAGTATCAGTAATGGGATACTAGTCTTGGTATTGCTTGTTGCTCGATCAAAAAGAAACTCTCTAATATGCATATATAGTGCTCTAAACATGTGACTTATGTCCTTTTTCTTCTCTTTATCAATCTTTTTCACCCCAGCCAAGTGTAAAAGTCTTTTGCTACATGTATATTTAGGTGTTTCAGGTTTTTTTGTTTTGTTTTGTTTTTTTCGGCAAAGTCCCAACTGTTCTGGGCCAAGTTTCCCAAAAGCATCACAGCACAAAGATCACTGTTAAATAGTAGAGCAAGCATCACGTCATTTAAGCATGTACACATTCTCTCTTCCAGTTACAATGATCTTTAGTATGAGATGCTTTTGAGAAACTCAGCCCTGGTCTTAATGCACAGGAATTCATAAATGTGTATATATAGAAAAGAAAAAAAGTGTGATCAATGAAATGTGATGTGATGCCCTGAATACAATTTGTGTAAAAAACACTGGTGATGGAATTGATTTTTTAAGATCAATAATAATCTTTAAATACGAAACTCTAATAACATTGTGCACTCTTACCCCATAATGCACCTGAATTTTCAAAGTAGTATGGTTAAAGAAAAAAAAAAGGAAACCTCAGACTGCACGAATTTCAGACCCTTAACATGTGGTGAGAACCCCTGTCCTAGGTGCTTGAGCAGAGACGATTTTGTTCTAATTTGAAAACTTCACCGAATTTACTTCGCTTGTTTGCTTTCCACAGAGTATTCCACGTATTTTCTCCAATTACTCAATCAGAGAGGCCAAAAAACCAGAAAACCAATCAAAGAATCGCTATGTTGACATTCTTCCCTGTAAGTTTATCATGGAGCAAATACAAACCAAAATGTAAACTTTCATTTGATCAAATAATTTATTCTTTGATTCTTTTTTTCCCCCCGTAATTTAACCCCTGACTGCATCTCTACTTTTAGATGACTATAATCGTGTTCCTCTCACTCACGGAGGATCAAACGACTACATCAATGCCAGTTTTATTGAGGTAGGAGTAATGAATCTGAAAGTTTCAAAGTCAGCTGATCATTTTTCATTTCCCTACATGAAAAGATCCGTAACCTTTACATTTCTTCATTCAGGGTTATAAGGAATCCAACAAATACATTGCAGCCCAAGGTGACCCAAAACACCATCAGAAATGATCTTTTCTGTTGTTGCTAATGCAGACTGTAAATTTTATGGGGTTTTTTTTACAAGGACCCAAGGAAGAGACAGTTGGAGATTTCTGGACAATGATCTGGGAGCAAAAGACTTCGATTATTGTCATGGTAACCCGTTGCGAAGAAGGAAACAAGGTATAGCTAACCATGGTGTATTAATATATTAGTAAACCTTCCATACTGGGTAGTCATTTCTGTAAGTGGACAGCTTTCTGATCAGAACCCATAAATTTGTTAAATCGAGACCACCATGCTAGTACGAGTGATGCACGATGCTGGCAGTGTTAAACATTTAAACACTTACTGGTCCCTACCTTGTCAGTTCACCTTGTAGTTTGTCATTGGTGACAGTAGCCCTAACATCAATTCAATTCTATTGGTATAGCGCTTTTAACAGCGGACACTGTCACTAAGCAGCTTTACAGAAATATATAAAGTCCAGATATAAATTTTAAATGTATAAATTTATCCCTAATGAGCAAGCCAGAAGCAATGGTGGCAAGGAAAAACTCCCTGAGACGACATGAGGAAGAAACCTTGAGAGGAACCAAACTTAAAAGGGAACCCATCCTGATTTGGGTGACACCAGATAGTGTCATTATAAATAATGTCCCTTCTATAATTGTATACTATATAGTCAAAAAGCTCAATTGTGTAAACAGGAACTTATGAGCTTATGAACAACTTACTTACAATATGAGAGTATCAGAGTTATTTCTGAATTCATTATGACTTTAACTTAAAGTCTTGTATCAAACTGAAGTTATTAAATGTTCAATGGTGGAGACTTGAGTGCAAAACTGTTCTTAGCAACTGCAGTCCTAAAGCTAGCCAAGGAAGAACATCCACGTCCATCTTGATGATTTCTATGTGTTACCAATCACAGTAATCTCAGTGGTAGAAGTCTACCACTTCCATTTCAGTACCCACTAACTGCTGTGCTTAAATATACAACTTAAATCATGAATTTCTTGTCAGCAATGATTCCTTTCCACTGAAGGATGAGGTTGAGGGCAACTGACAAACTGTGCAACAGATTCACCTCGGTGCAAATTCATTCATCCACTGCTTTTCCTGGTGGGGGTTGTGGTGGGTTTATATGGTCAGTTCAGACTTGTCTATCTCCAGCTACAGATTTCAGCTGTTCCTGGGGGAGCCCCAGATGTTCCCAAGCTAACTGTGAGACCCAGCGGGTCCTGGGTCTGTCCTCCATCCGACAGATCATGTGCCTGATACATGTCTAGTGGGAACCGACCAGGGCGCATCCTTGTAAGGTGCCAAAACCACCTTAATTGCCTCCTCTCGATCCTCTCTACTCCAAGGCTCTCCTGAATTGTCAAGCTCCTAAACCTATCACAGGGAATAAGCATAGCAACCCTGTGGAGGAACTTCATTTCTGCCACCCGTACTTATGACCTTTTTCTTTCAGTCACAGCTTATGACCACAAGTGAGAACAGAGACCATGATGAGTGATAAAACAGCTTCGTCTACAATCTGAGCTCCTGCTTCATCACCACAGACCAATGCAGTGACTGGAACACTACCGTCACTGACCTGATCTGTTTGTCAATCTTGTGCTCTATTTTTCCTTCCCTGTGAATACTGTAAAATCCCAAGATAAAACCCCTCCACAAGGGGCAAAGTCTCTTGAGCTCAGGACTGAACCTGGCACAGTGGAGCTGTGAGGTGGAAACACTAGTCACTGCGCCACCATGCCACAAAGATTGTGCTTTATTTATTTCTAAAAACTTTCATCAATCCTCTTTTGCTTCTCAGAACAAATGTGCTCAGTACTGGCCATCACTGGAGAGAGAAACAGAGATTTTTGATGATTTGGTTGTGAAAATCAAGGGGGAGGAAAACTGCCCGGATTACATAATTCGCCACCTGACACTGATGAATGTAAGCAAATTCTGACTTGTTTTAACTTACAGTCGTTTCTTATATTAATCATGAGACTTTGTCCATGTTTACCCCATAACCTCCGCCAAATATAATGCTTCCCTTTAGTTTCAAATAAAGGTATTGACTTTTTTAGAAATCTTCTTTGTGATTCTGGCATACAAAAGCTGGTTAGTGAGTAGTAAGTTCTCCTCCTTTTTAGCGGAAAGAGAAGGCAGTAGAACGAGAAGTCACTCACATCCAGTTCACGAGCTGGCCTGACCACGGTGTCCCCACTGATCCTGGCCTGCTCCTTAAACTCCGCCGCAGAGTCAATTCCTTTAAAAACTTCTTCAGTGGACCTATTGTCACTCACTGCAGGTACCAGAGGAGCTGATTTTGGAAAGCAGTCACATTTTTTCGCAAATGATCACATTTTGACAAACTTTTATTAGTTACGAAAAAAAACAAATCATAGTCTGTCCATTTTCATTCAAAAGCTGAACTCAAATGGATTTTTATTCCGTGCAGCGCTGGAGTTGGACGCACAGGGACCTACATCGGTATCGATGCCATGATTGAGAGTCTGGAGGCAGAAGGACGTGTGGACATTTATGGATATGTGGTCAAACTTCGCCGCCAAAGATGCCTCATGGTCCAAGTGGAGGTGAGATACATAGCATGCTGCCACATTCTGTCTGTAACACTTCACAACACAGGTACATTAATAGGCATTAATACAGTAGTACGTATTGCAAAACAGTTAACTAATAAGTCTATTAAGCACTGACTAATTATAGTAATGATAACTGACATCTTCTATATTACTATTTTATGTTTAGCTTCAGTAAACAGTTCAAAATAAATTGATTTATTTACTATTGAGTATTGATAGTAATGATAACTAGTATTATTATTTTTCTATATTACTTAAACAATTTTTAAGCATTAAATAATGTGATTTGATAATAGGAACTAAGTACTAGATTATAAAAACAGTTATGTCCATCATCCAACTTATGAATTTTCCTGTTATAGTTTCTATACTTCTGAATCATTATTTTGAAACGTGCACAGGATGAACCGTTAATGAATTCTCTTTACACAAACATTTTAATAACTTAATTAATAAACCATTAGCTTAATTACTATCCTTAGTCTACGGTTAATAGACTTGTGTTTAAGACATAAATAAGAGTAGTGTATAAGAGCAGAGTGGGTTTTTTCGCTTAGAACATGCTTGTCCTTGGAAACAGTGTAGTTAGAGTTATTTGAATTTGTGCAGCCTGTTTCCAGTGAACTGTGTAGAGGATCATATTGGTGTACTAGCTAGTTAGCAGAGTAAAGTAATATTAAGTCGGCTGTCATATGGAGTATCTGGCTAAATAAAACCAAATTTGAAGTCTACGGCCATGTTGTTGTGATGCCTCAGGCTTTCAAGGGGTCATCTAAGTAACTTCAGCTGAACTAATAAAACACTGGAGCAAACTTTAAGGTATAGTGGGAGAGGGGCGTGTGTGTAAGAGAAGCGTGGATAGATTTGGCTGCTGTTTGAGGATGATTTTTAAGTTTTAAAAACTTAAATAGGAAATGTACATATTCCTAAATATACGATATACATACTATATACTATAATAAAAGAATAAGTCTATATATATATATATATATATATATATATATATATATATACTTGTTCTTCTATTATCCTTAATATGATAATACGGATCACAAACGTACCCTGATCTTAATGGATGTGTAATGTATCCCAGGCCCAGTATGTGCTCATCCACACGGCGCTGATCGAGTACAGTCAGTTTGGTGAGACGGAAATATCACTTTCAAATTTCCACTCGGAGGTCAACGCACTCAGACAGAAGGAGGGAAATGAGCCCTCTTTGATGGAGCTGGAGTTTCAGGTGGGTGCTTCCTTGCTTTTTTTATGCTACTGATAATGTCCAAATTGTTACTTACTGGAAAGTTATGAGCCCAAATCTCTGCACTGTCACAAAGCCACTGCTGGGTAACCCCCTTCATTAAACACATTATAATCTACTCGGCTCTATCATTGTACTGTATTCCACCATAATATAAGTGGAGTTTGGGCAACTATTTGGCAAATAAATAAATGTAAATGCAAAACCTCTTGATTTAAATGTCTGGATAGATGTTTGTACATTTACATGTACATGCACATATAGAGATATATATATATATACATTACAAAATGTACATGTAAAATGACTTAAATTCATAGAAAGTACACTTATTTTCCATTTACCTATCAAATAATGTTTTTGAAAAAGGTCTGTATACATTTTCATCCACACCTTTCCTTATTTATGTATTTTTTTCTTTGTGTCATGGTGCTTTTCTTCCTGACATGTATAAATGACAAAATTCTGTTACAAGCCACATATTAACCATGTTTACACTGACCTTTGCATTAATAGTGAGTTAACACTACCCAACCCCTAGTGCATTATAACATTTTGCTGTTATGGGTTTTTATGCAGAAACTTCCAAAATTCAAAAACTACAGGTCGTCAAACACGGCACGCACTGAGGAGAATAAGAAGAAAAACCGCTCCTCTATCGTGCCATGTGAGCCAAGCTTTGTTTTTCTCACTTTTGTTGACATTTGAGAGTTTTTTTTAAATCAGATTTAGTCATGTAATTTATACTTTATCACTCATCTATACACAATGTGTTGCAACTGTTCTTGTATTGCTATTTATATTTTTGAAAAATGAGCCCCATACTGTAGACTATGAAACTAATGTCACAACGTCTTTGGCCATTGCCGTTTATTTTTTTGTTACTCTATCAGATGACTTCAACAGAGTCCCAATTAAAGTAAATGATGAAGCCAGCCATGACAGCGAGGCTGAGGATGAGGAGGAATACTCCTCAGACGAAGAAGATGAAGTCCCAACCAAATATATCAACGCCTCCTATGTGGATGTAAATGTTTTCATATATAGAAAGCTTAAAAAGCTGTTCAGCATTCTCGGTTAAGTGAACATTTTGATGCATGCTCAGATGTATTATGTCTGCCTTCCTCTAGGGATACTGGTGCCCGAGTAGCTTCATTGTTGCGCAGGGACCTATGCCTGACACAGTTTCCGACTTCCTGCACATGCTTTACCAGAAGCAGGTTAAAACTGTGTTCATGCTCTCTAACTGCACTGAGAATGACCAGGTGAGTCTCCCCAAATCTAAGCAGGTTCATTAAGTAGGTCTCAAAAAGATACCACTCTCATGACTCTCATTGTTATGTGTCAATCTGTCAGGAGTTCTGCTCCCCGTACTGGGATGATGAGAAGAAAACATTTGGGGAGATGGTCGTGGAGGTCAAAGAGACTGAAAACTTCCCTACATACATCAGACGGTGCCTAGAAATACAGCACACAAAGGTGCGCAGCTTTTCTGTTGTTGATGATCATACTGACTGTTAGACTTTTAGCTCAGATGCTCATATTTCAGTGCAACTATCTCTCCATGTATGCAAGATATAGTCATGAACTCTGACTTTCTTACTCATCACTCCTGCAGAGGAAAGACAGCCACACATTGCAGCAGTACCACTTCCTGAAATGGGCGGGTCTTGAGCTCCCAGCCAACCCTCTTGACCTGGTTGACATGATGAGGAGTGTCAGACAGAGCAATGATAACGGCAGCAAAAACAAGAATTTGCCCATTGTAGTGCACTGCAAGTGAGTCTTTAACTGCTAAAATGTTTACATTGATGCATTGGAATCCTTATTGGGTGCACACATACCACTACATTGCCTCCATATTGCAAAAACAGGGTCCTTGAGAGTTTGCATATCACTGAATAGAGCATATACAGAAACGAGCATTTAATATACTGTATTTACACGCACATGACTGTTTCCTCTACCAGTGATGGCTCCTCACGCTCTGGAATCTTCTGCGCCTTGTGGAAACTTCTGGACAGTGCAGACGCAGAGAAACTGGTGGACATCTTCCAGGTGGCCAAGGACCTGCGCAAGGCTCGTCTGGGCATGATCAACACCTCTGTGAGTTTTTAAACGTCATATACAGACAAAAACCTTAAAATTTTACAGAAAAGAAAAATCTATATTTAGACAAATTTCTTGCACAAAATACAAGTCTATCATAACATCATAGCGTGAAAGAATAAAACTATGCACTCTTCGTTTCGTCACAACAATCTATCAGATTAAAAGGATTCCAATTAATCTTGGACATAAATATTCTCAAAACAGGACTGTAAGTCCAGCAACAAATTAACTTTACCTTTAGTTACTTCATCCATAATGAGAGATGACATTCAGCAGAAATACTAGCCTGCGGATTGGTTTTAGAGATTTTCACAAACTTATTATTTTTTACGGTTATTTACAGATTATGATATTAAATCCATATTAAAATGCACATTAAGATGACATTTTTAAATCAGAAATTCCTACATAGTCGTAATAGCTATGGACTATTTTTCCAAAAGAAATTCTGTCTGAATATGTCTATAGTTAGGCCCGAATTTACACATCTTAGTCCTACAAACCAAAAAGGTTTGCGTTATTCTCTACTAAAATAACTTTAACAGCCTTTACATGTTTTGTAATACTTTGTCCTCCATTAAAACAGGAGCAGTACGAGTTCCTGTATTCTGCCCTGGAGGTGGCGTACCCCGTGCAGAACGGCGAGGTGAAGAAGCCCAGTGAAGCCCCTGCTGACTCTGTGCAGGTGATTAACGAATCAACAGCACTGATCAGTCCCAGCACAGACGCTGCCACCAAAGAGAGTACCAAGGAAGGCACTGTCTCAGCATCGCCTGAAGAGGGAGCCACAGAGGCCGGCAGCGAGCCAGAGAAAGGCCTTACTGAAAGCGCCACTAATGGTCCCACCGCTACTGTAGAGGTTTAAACTTAAATCATAATTGCAGCTTGCTTTGTATTTCATGTTTTTTCTTAAAAAACAAACAAACAAACAAAAAAAAACAATTGTTTTTATTTAACTGTAAAAAATTTCAAATAGAAATTTTCTCCTTTTTTTGACGCTGAATTTTAGAGTTTTGTTGTATTTAACAACAGTATTAATTTAATTAACAGAAAACATGAAAAAAAAAAAAAAAACATTTCTTCATGCTACTGATGACCAGTTCTGAATCTGTGTGATATAACAACCCTTAGTTGTTTCAGTGTATACTGGCGTATTTTAATTATATGTGGCGTATTTTAATGCAACATTCTAAGACTTCAGGAAGAGCGGTTATATGCATTTAGTCCCACAACTCTCCACATTCTGTATTTAAATCCAGCAAACTGTCTTGTTATGAATCTGTTTTGAAATGTAACTTCAGAATTTGAATCCTGTCTTTTGCTGTCTTTAGACTGCATGCGTGAATGTAATATAAATGGAAAGTTTGCTAATATTCACTGTATATCTATATATATCTAGACATATTTTGTTAACAAATCTAAGTTATAAAATTGCGAATGTATTCGTGAGGAGAGTTATGTTATGCAAAGATTACTACACTTTTGTCTTCAAACTATCTCATTGGTATGATTCTTATTCATAGATTAATTTTTTTTATATAATTATAGCTTTTCCAGGTTGTTTTTTAATTGGAAAAAAAAATGAATAAAGGATTTAAATATGTTGCTATGTAATGGACTTGCATTGAAAAAAAAAAGTTGGATTTTAAACCAGATCAGGACCGTTAGCATGTAGGTGCCTCGTATGTGGGTTTGTAGGACACTCCAGATGCAGAGCCTCACAACCTTGTTTCCCTCCAAAGAAAAAAAGAAAAAAAAAGAAAAAAGAAACATTCAGTTTGGGCTGTGACAACATCCTGTACAGATGGGATTAAACATACAAAGTGTATAGTGGAGATTTTACTGTAGAAATATGAAAGCTGTCGATGTTTCATCTTATTTCACTAACAAACACATTATTAGTTTGTCTTTATTAATAGTACATTCATAATAAAGTATCTACCCTGTCATCCAGTGGCACACGTATCTGTTACTGAAGTACATATCTCTGTGTGTTCTGTTTTATCTGTTCCCCTCCTGTTTAATTCTCGGTCTCTCCTCATAAGTAAGACTTCAAAATCAGGTCAACAACATTATTAGTGTTTAAAACTAAAACTAGCTAGCTAAATTTCACAGAACAAGCTAGTGACAGCTAGCTAGCTAGGCATATAAATAAAAACAATTCTGAAATAACCACAAATAACCAAATATTCTATAAATATAAATTTATACTTACAATTTACTTACAATATTTACCAATTACAAAGATAAAATAACAAGCTATACTGGTTGTGTAAAACTGTTATGGAATAGACTACTACTGCAGTAGTGTATTGAACTCTGCGAGTTTGACTGGTGCTGATGTGTTTCATTTTGAGATGTCAGTCATGTTTATTACTGTTTCAGTGATTGGCAGTCGGTTACGAAATTTGGTCCCATGGAGAGATCTCCCACTCATCATATGGTGAACCTTTCACAGTATGTCCAATAAACATTGAGATATTGTGAAGCACCCACTGAATCCCAGTGATGCAGTGTGTCTGTGTGTATTAAAAGCCTGTTGTCCAGTGAGCATTAATCTTTGCTCCCATTAAAGCACAGTGTACTTGCGTCTGCCATAGGATCCCATTGAAGCTGTGTGTCAATGGAAGTCTATCGGTGGTGTGTCTACTGGACTTCGATGGAGATTTTCATGCTGGCTGCGCTGTCCACCGAAAACAATCTACATCTTACCTTTTGGGAAATGGAAGAATTTTGGATGCGTCTCCAATACATCTTATGATGTTTAAGATACCCATGTGTCATTAAATCATTAAAGTGGCAATTTTGCATTGGGTAACCTTAATAACTAATAACGTGCAAGGGAATAATAATGTACAGTGCAGTCTTCAACTGTCAACCTTTTAAATAAATTGGGACTTCTGTTCTTTTCTCTTTCATGTAAAGACAATGCCAGACTACCTTACACTAATGTCTGTAAAACTCTAATGTAACCTCATGAGTTTTAAGTGTTTTATGAAGACCTAATTAACAGCAGGTAGCAGTTTGTATTATAAGGCCATTACAAGACCAGAACGAGAAATAGTTTTAATTTATTTCACAACACAGATAAGTGTAATACAGCTAACATACACTGGGTGGCACATGAGGACAAGAAAGAGAGAACAGATCATATCACCTGTGAGTAAAACCACTGGATATGTTATGCTTGAATTCCCTTTGTCACTAATACTTCTGAGCATTTGGTTCTGTAAGCAGATTTCCTGATTATAATAATTAAAATCATTTTAATCGACTACAATTGTCTTTTAGAAACTCATCCGCGTATTGTCGTAAAAAATATTTCAGAATATCAGTTTTGTTATACGTATATATAGAAATCTTTTTTGCTTTTTTGTGGGGCAAGGTCTCTTCCCTCACCTGAAGGAAGCATCCTACTCTATTCCAGGGAAGAATCATGGCCTGAGATTTGGTGGTGCTGATTTTCATCCCAGCCACTATACACTCAACGTGTGCTGGAGAGTCACCTCAGATGGTGCCAAGAGAACAACATCATTTGCAAATAACAGGGATGTTAACTCTAGCCCCCATAAGAGACACCTCTCCAACTTTGTCCATGAAAACCACGAGCGAATGTAGACAAGACACAACCTTATTGGAGTCCGACACCCACCCACTGTTTCAAGGTCTGGGTGGAACCCTTATTGTTCCTCCTGAATCTGAGCCTCTGTTATAACCTTTTCCCAGGAGGTTGAGGGGTGTGATTCTGTAATTGGAACATACCCTCTGGTCTTCTTTATTTAAAAATAGGGAATTGTGCTAGTCCAAAGGCACTGCCCCAGATCTTCAAAAAAGTTAACCACACAACCTCAAGCTTGTCCAGGGCCTTCAACATCTCTGGCCAAATTGCAACCACCCCTGCAGCCTTGTAGCTACTAAGGCTTCCAGCCACCATAATAACATCAGCCACAGAGATGGACTCCAAAGCACTAGAGATTTCTGGCACTGCCTCCTGAAGAGATGGCATTTCTTCTGGGTTAAAGAGGTCCTCAAAATGAACTTGCTCAGCAGAGCTTCGTGATTTGAACGTGGTCCATTTAGACTCAATGTCACAACCATCACTTGGTCACTTGCTATAAGGAACAAGTCCATTTGTGGAAGTGGGGAGTTAAATACTTTCACCAAAGCTTCTTTTTAGGCTCCAAAACTCTCCTGGGTTTACCACATTAATCTGGCCAGTGCCCTTGTGAGAGGAATCCATCTCCAACTCAGTTGACATTTACGGCATTTGACAGATACCCTTATCTAGAGTGACTTACATTTATCTCATTTATACAACTGAGCAGTTGAGGGCCTTGCTCAAGGGCCCAGCAGTAGCAGCTTGGCAGTGCTGGGGATTGAACTCATGACCTTCTGAGCAGTAACCCAACATCTTAACCACTGAGCTACCACCAACCTCTTGAGTGTTGACAGCTCTGTCTCTTTCATAACCTCATTCAATCATTGTCCTTTGGTCCAAAGTGCTGTAGTACCAAATATATTTATGAACAATCTCATGTTATTGACAATAGCATGCACAGAAGTCTAACAACATGTCACTGTTTCAGTTCAGACCAAGAAGCTTATTCTTCCCAATCATGCCCCTCCCAGTATCTCCATCATTCACTTGCAGTATGGTGTCAGAAGGAGGCACCCACTCAAGCATGTGCACCACATTCTCCAAGAAGGTTGAATACCCTGATCTGCTTTTTGCTGCATATGCACAAGAAACTGTTAACGTTTTCCTTCCTGGTGAGTTTCCCTTGCCCCCAACTGTGGGAACTGTGAAATAGGAGAGAGACCACCCTTGGTCAAGAAGTTTGGTACCAGAGCCCTTACTGAGTGGATGTGAGGCCGACGTCTAGTCAATACCTTTCCATCACACACACTAACTCAGGTTCTTTCCTGCCAGTGAAATGATATTCCACACTTCCATTGCCAGGCTCCAGTCCATCTAAAGCTGTATATTTCATATGGATTATATATACTAATACGTTCTCTTAGGTACACTGTTGTGCAGTTTTCTCCCAACTCTGTGTCTCACTTCTTTCTGTCTCAGCAGAAAGTCTCTGTCTCAGCAGAAAGACAGTCCTAGGCGGTCCCTATGATGTGTTTAACCTGAAAAGTGGTCTATTAGTTCATACGTTCCTAAAATTTGCTTTTATCTATGGACACACTATTGAAGAAGACATGAAATAGACATCTAATAAAATAAAAATCAAGCATGCTAAAACTTAGTACTATAAAGCTAATTTAGTCTCTTTTTTTCAGTCAGTTAGCAAACACTTTCTGGCATGTGATGTGTATACACACAAGCTTCACTTACACAAATGATTTTATGGTTGGCCTGGTGAATTTTTGGGACTCTAGTGGTGACTACTATAACTACTGCAATGTATTATACATTACTAAAAATACAAAACCCAACAACATAACTTTATTATACACATACAAATTTTTATACATATAGAGTTATGTAAGACTCTTCCTTCTAAGCTTCTATGGTTTCAGCATCAGTGAACAAAGTATGCACTGTACATAAAACGCCAAAAAAAAAAAAAAAAAAACGTAGGAAATTCCCTTTAATAAATCAAGTATAATTCTGTGGAAACTCTGTGCCTTCAGAGACCACATTCAACTCCACCCAAGAATACAATTATCATATCATCTTTCGCTCCAGCCTTTGTGTGAGTGGTGTTTACAGTAAGTGTGGCCCAGTCACTCAGATACAGATACACATGTATCAGCAATAATATACAGCTAGTTTCTAAAGACTATAAATGTCCTACCCTATATATATATACTGTATATATGTGTGCCATGAATCACCCACAGCAGCTTTATATAATTACGGTTCCTGCTTTGGGAGGGGTTTAGTTATTACTGAGCAGTTCCAGCTCAACTCTAACTTTAGTAACAGATCATCTGGGCTTGTACAAATGCTTCGATTTTTCTCATGATGTAGTATGTAGTATATACTGTATCAGCACCAAACTATACACATCTAGCAAGCAAATGCCATCATCTTAATGTGAAAGATATTTTTTTAAAAATTGGATATTTGAACCACTAACTCTTTGCTTAAAAATGTAACATAGTATTGTCTTGAAAACATGAGCCTTCATATTCAGTGTACACAGGCAGAGACAACATTTGATACATGGACCATATACTTAACATGGAATACTATACACAATGTAACAAACAAAGATGTTAATGGGATTAGGGAAACTATAATCAAGGCTCTTCGTAGTAAGAGACAAATACGCAAACTATGCTCCAGTGAAGCCAAATTCCACTTTATGTATGACATCTTTTGATACCACAAGGATTGACCATGAACTGTGAGATATGTTTCTTTATACTTTCTTCTTCATAGCACTGATTTTCCATGATGATCCTGCACTAAATGGGACATCATAAACCTACTGCATTTACACTTTCATCCAAAAGTATTCAAATGGCAAGGCCAATTCTTTTGGTTTTGCTATGCACCGAAGACATTTGGGTTTGAGATCAAACAATGAACGCGAGGTGACAGAGCAGAATTTCACCTTTCATTTTCTAGATGTGTTAAACAACTTAGAACATGGCACCTTTGGTGGAAGACAACCCAGTTTTTAGGTGAGCAAAAGTATAACTGAAGCACTTCACAGCTAAACTCTTGATTAGTTGATCATCATGATGTGTGGCCAGTTCTATAAAAGCAGAACTTTTGGCAGTCTGGTGGTCTGGATTGCTGTCATTCAAGTTTGTGTCAACACCATGCCATGGAGACATCAGCAATGATCTCAGAGAACTAATTGTTGCTAAATGTCAGTCTACAGAGGGTTATAAGGCCACATCCAAACAATTTCAAATCCATCATTCTACAATGAGAAGGATTATTAAGAAATGGAGAACATTCAAGACAGTTGCCATTTTCCTGGAGTGGACAGCCCAGAAAATTCATCCCAAGGTCAGCAAGGAGAAAGCCAAGGAGAAAGCCTCTTCTCTCCAGAAAGGACATGAAAGCACAGCTTAGGTTTGCAATGTTACATCTTAAGAAACCTCAACATTTTTGGAACAATGTCCTTTGCACAGTGGAGCTGCACAAAAGTGAAGATGCTTCTTTATAACCCGCTATGGACCATTCAGCGCCATGCCACCAGAAGGCACCCTTTCCTGAATTTTGAGCCCTTCCTAGTTATCCTTTCCATTTCCTGTTTTGAACATATAAAAAGCACATGAATGATACATATAACCACATAGCCTTACCATTTGTTTGTTCAGTTAAGTAAGCTCTGAGCTATTTATATCCTAACTGTGTTTAATCTTGCATTGCTCTTGTAGTTTTCCTGCCTTGGATTGTCCTTTGTTCCTAATATCTCTGATAAACCTCCTGCACATCCTCACCACTCCTCCAAGTCCTATTTGTTACAGTAGGCTTTGGTTTACAATGTGGGTCTAGCAGAGGTTTGTGATCTGCACTCTGCCCTTTCATCCCAAGGTCAGTGAAGGACTCATCTGGGCAACTGTCATTTTCAACCACACCACTCTGACTCAAATATACAGTTTTTGAGAAAGCATTTCAAGAGGTGTTCGACCACGAAGAATAAAGGAAAGATGCTGGAAAGAGGCTTATTTGCCTCAAACAAGGTAAACAATCAGCAGCCAACTATGCACTAATGTTTTGCACTCTTGCAACAGAGAGTGGATGGAATGAGCCGGTGCTGAAGCCCATCATTTGCGAATGTCTAAAAAAACATGTATAAACCGAAACTAGCATGCTGTGATGAGTACCTCACACTCAACCAGTTCAACCAGTCACCCATACGCACTAATAATTTCATCGGAGCACAAAGACCTCATGCTCTGGATTACACCTGAGCCAAGCCTACTGCCAAAACAAATGACACGAACACATGGAAATCATTCCAAGTGTTAGTCATCCTGCCAAGGAAAAAGAATGCTGTCAAGGGTTTGGATTATGGCTTGTATTGTGGAAATAAGTGACACCTCCAAGCCATATGTACATTCAGACCTGATAATCAATCATGAAACCAGGTGAGCACACCTATGATTGAGAGCAAAAGAATATCCCTGCCTGTAAAATTGCCCTGGTGTTCAAGTTTGAAATATTTTCCACTGCTCATTGACTTTAGAGGGGCTGGTAACTTCATGGATGAAACAATGGATAAAATAATGAATATTCTATTTTCTGTCTTAGGCTCCTGTCACAGCACTAGGGAAGAGAAAAAAAAGGCATCTTACATACAGAAATTCTCTCATTTATGATAACCAAGTCACCTCAAAGTCCTATCATTCTAGGCTATCACCCTGGCTGATCACCCAAAACCATGTGGTTTTCTGGAAGGCAGGTGAATTAATGTCCTGGAGCACTCTATGTTTTAAAAATGGCCTCTCTCTCTCTGCCCTGTGATACAACACCAGATAGAAAGTCCTGAGGTAAAGAAAAAAAAATACCTGTTCAGTGTCCACTCCACTCCTGTGACTGTGCCATCAACCTCCTGGCTGCTTCAGTGCCCCTTAGAGGTTGCACCTATACTCTCCGTCCCTGAAACAAAAGCTATGGAGGATTACCTCAAAGAGGTGCTGGTACAAGGTTACATTCAACCATCCACCATACCTGCAGTGGCCACATTCGTCTTTGTGGAAAGATAGTGGTCTTCATCCTTGCATAGATTATTGGGGTATGAACTCTGTCTCAGTCAAGTACTGGTATCCTCTTCCTCTAGTTACCTAAGCTCTTGAACAGATAAGAGAAGACAAGATGTTTCACCAAGCTGGACCTCAAAAGGGTCCTACAACCATATCAGAGAGGGCAATGGGTGGAAAACAGCCTTTGTTACAACTGCCAGTCACTATGAATATTTGGCAAGATCCTAAGAGAATTATTGAACTGCTGTGTCATCATCTACATCAACAACATTCTGAATTTCTCCAAATCAGAGAAGAAACATGACTGTCAGGTATGAGCAGTGCTCAAGAAGCTCTTGGAGAACAATCTGTTCATTAAACTTTTGCAAATTTTCATCAGTTGAATGGTCAGTTCATTTGAGGTTTCAGCTCAGTGGTGTCCCCTCTAACATCATTCTTAATGGACTCTTAAGAAAAACCCAGGACTCTCAAGTGATTGGAGGAAGCCATTTGAGCTTTCCAGAACCAGGGACATTTTACTAAAGCTCCCATAGTTCACCATTCAAACAACTCTCCATAATTGATTGGAAACCACTGAAATCATATTTAAGGAGGTGTTTAGGTACTATGGCCTCTGTGAGGACGTTGTGTGAGATAGAGGAGTTAAGTTCACCTCAAGAGTTTGGCCTGCATTCTGTTCACGTCTCAACATTAATGTCAGTTTGTTTAGAGCCACTCCTCTGAGTGTTCTTTGTTATAATAATGCACAGCAGCATGTTTGGTGATAAAGAAACATGGCATATCACCACAAACCTTTCATGCGCACTATCCAACATGGTCATAGAAGGGTGATGACTGGGGCATGTCTTGCAGCCACAGCTACAGGACACCTTAAGGTCATTGAGTTGACATGAACTATTTGTTATACCAAAGCATTATAGAAGCAAATGTGAGGCCATCTGTCTAGCAGATAAAGCTTGGCCATAACTGGGTCATGCAACGGAACAGTAATCCTAAGCATACCGTTTTTTGTTTTTTTTTCCCCATGAGCTGTATTTTATTGTAGCCTTGATGGAACACAATTTTTTTATGGTAAAAGTATTTGGTTTGTGATGTCCCAAATACTTGGCCAGGTTACAGAAAGCTCAAATGCGGATAAACAATTTATTACTTTGAAAGATGACGTGCAGCTTTTGTTGATATTGGTGCTATTTTCTATATACGAAAACCTATTTTTCAGAATAGTCAGCCTGTACATGCTGTAAACTCAGAAAATTACAGAATCTTCTGAATTACAGAATTATAGAAAATTTAATTCAAGTTGTTGCTGATAAAGTTTCTACAAGCTACTGAATGATTGGGTGTACTAACCTTTCTGCAAAACATTGTTTTAAAATTATTGGCACCCAGAACTAGAGAGACTGGGTATCAGCACTGGGTCTCTTCCTGTAAAGTTTAACAAGTTTGGAGAACACCTGCTTTTACATACACAGTCCTCTCTGAAAGTATTGTAACAGCAGACCAATTCTTTTGTTTTTGCTCTACACAGAAGACATTTGGGTTTGAGATCAAAAGATGAATATGAGATGATAGATCAGAATCTCAACTTTCATTTCCTGATATTTACATCTAGAACACGCCACCTTTGGTGGCAGACTACCCATTTTTTTGGTGAGCAAATGTGTTGGAACAGATAGTCTTAAAGTGAATTAAAGTAAATAACACTTAATATTTGGTTGCTTATCCCTTGCAATAACTGCATCAAGCCAGCGACCCACTGACATCACCAAACTGTTGCATTCTTCTTTTTTGTTGCTTTTTCAGGCTTGTACCATGGATTTTTACAGTTGTTTGTCTGGGGGGGGGGTTCTCTCTTCAGTCTCCTCTTCAGTCTCCTCTTCAGTCTCCTCTTCATGCTCAATTGGGTTAAGGGCTGGGGATTGACTTGATCAGTCTAAAACCACTTTTTTCCCCTGATGAAGTCTTTTGTTGTGTTGGCAGTGTGTTTTGGGTCATTGTATTGCTACATGGATGAATTTAAATTGACAGACAGAATGTTTCTGTAGATTTCTGCTACCATCGTGAGCTACATCATCAATACAGATTTGTTAGAGGTTAATCTTTGTTCAAGAACTTTTGTAGCTCGTCTCTGTATTACTTTGAGAATTCCAATCTGGCCTCCTGATTCTTACTGCTGATGAGTGGTTTGCATCTTGTGGTATGGCCTCTATATTTCTGTTGAATTCTGTTTCAGGACATGCCAAATTGTTGTATTGGCTATGCCCAATGCTTATGCATTGGCTCTGATCGATTTTGACTCTTTTCCCAGCTTCAAATTGGCTTGCCTTTCTCCCATAGACAGCTCTCTGTTCTTCATGTTGGTTTATCCTTTTTAACAGCAAATGCAGCCTTCACAGGTGAAAGCCAGGGCTCAAACCAAGAATAGACATTCAGAACTATTAATTGATTAAACAATCAATCTAACAGGGCACACCTGGCCAACAAGAAACACCTGTCAGTTGCATGTTCCAATTTTTGTGATCACTTAAAAAATGGATGGATTCAAACAACAGGTGCCATGTTCTAAGTTGCTTAATATCAAGAAATGAAAACTGAAATTCTGATCTATCATCTCATATTTATCTTTTGATCTCAAACTCAAATGTCTTTGGTGTATAGCAAAAACAAAAGAATTGGCCGTGCCGTTCCAATACTTTTAGACGGGACTGTATATCTGGTGCCTAGCTTGGGATTAATGAGGGCAAGAAATTCTCCGAATATCTCAGATAAAGCGTAATTTACATCCTAGTAAATGCATCGGCTCAATTACAGTGAGCAATGCATCGGCCACTTTCCCCTCCCACTCATATATGAAAGCTATATAGTATATTCTGTGGGTCCGGTGTAGTAAAAGCCTGATTATGCCCAGCTGTTTTCTTTTTACAACATAGGCTTTAACTGACCTTGCTAAAGTCCGCACAAAGTGACTGATACTCCCTCTTTCATACATAGAGACAGTATGTGTATGTCTGCTGTCTATGGGAGAAAGTGTTCATGTGACGCCTGAGATGCCCCAGTCATAGTATTATCATGCAAAAAGAGTTTTTCCTTCCAAACACAAAGAGGCTACATATCTAATACAAAAGATGTCTTCAGCTTGGACAAAACCCACACAGTGCAGGGCCAGACTTCATGCCTCTTATACAGTCAAGTATTGTCTGTCCTGGTTCTCACAGATGCGTTTCTCTCTTTCTCTCTCTCCCACCCTTCCTCTCTTTTTCACTTCCCTCTTTCATAACCATTCACACACACATATCTAATGCATGACCCGCTCATAAAGCACAATTTTTTTTCAAGCCTGGCTTGGTAAATCCTATAGTCAAGCAAATCGTTCTGCTTGTATTACAATTTTCTGTTTTGCTTTATAGGGTTATTTTAAGCTTTTACAATTTAAATAGGGTTTATAATTTTTTTTGGCAGATCCAGTCTATACTATATACGTTAGCCACTACCACTACTACTAATAATTAACATCTAAGCAACTTAGCTTTGTCCTCACACAGGCGCATTCTCCCGAATTAAAATATCGCATTGGAAATCAGGCCAAACTCACATTGCATCAAATGGTTGCTTCAGCATGGCATTGTAATTTGCCAGAATTAAAAATAAATAAATAAATAAATCGGAATAATGATTTGCTTATTCCAAAGCACCATTCTTGTGTACAATGGCTTTCTGATTCAGCTGCAGTGAATGGTACATGGTACTAGACTACTTCATGTTTGTGTGTATGGTGAATGGATGTGCCTGGCAGGACGACTGTCCTAAATAAGTGTGAAGATCTGATCACACACCCCTCATTATGTGTGTGATCATCCAGCGTAGGGACAACTGCTGCCTCTGCTTGCTAGAACACCAATCAGATTCCACCTAGAGAGAATATAATTCCCCATGTAGGCTCCATTTATGAGGCTTTATGGGAGCACTTTTAAATCTCATTAGATGCTACAGCTGCACTTCGGTGCTACATGCTGATTTTAGTGTTTTATTATTTCTGCCATAACGCAGTCCCCCTGACTGGCATAAGACAAGCCTCATTTTGGTGCTTTTAATGGAGCTAATTCTAAACTGAGCCAAAAGCACAGATTGAAATTTTATAATACAGTCTACAAAGAATAAACACAGATATGCAACACTGTTTTGAAAGTTACTGTAAAGCATTTAAGCATCATACTTCATGCATAAAGGGGGCACAGTGGCTTAGTGGTTATCATGTTTGCCTTGCACCTCCAGGGTTGGGGGTTTGATTCCCACTCCTGCCCTGTGTGGTCTCTGCAGGGGTTTCCTCTGGGTACTCTGGTTTCCTCACCCAGTACAAAGTCATGCGTTGTAGGCTGATTGGCATTTCTCAATTGTCTGTGGTGTGTGTGCGATTGTGCCCTGCGATAGGTTGGCACCCCATCCCAGGTGTCCCCTACCTTGTCCCCTGGGATTGGCTTCATGTGAACTTGCGTAGGATAAGCAGTACTGTGAGTGGTCATTCTTACATTAATTAATTGTGTCAAAACATCTATGACCATATTGGTATCGCTACTTCTCATGAAAATATCAGGTGTTTTTGCATTATACAATACACTGTATAAAGAACTCAGACGTATGGCACAAGTTTTTGAAGAGGCAAGTAATTAAAGCTAGTGAAAACCAATTGTTAATACTCTATCCATCCTTATACTCTTACCCTTGGTAACTGTTTATTATTTCACTTTTTCACTTCTGATATGGATAACGATGCTAAAACCTTGAGTATCAGCCAATATCAATTGGCTATTTTATACTCTATTATGTTTCAATGTGTATACATATATATATATATATATATATATATACATTGAAACATAATAGAGTATAAAATATAAACATAACAAATATTAATTCTAACAAAAATACAATTAGGTATTTCTTCATATGTAGCCATCAATCCATCATTTTTGCTGGTATTGGGCCAATACTGATCGTGGGTATCGAACCAGGGCCATCTTTAGTTAATACTAATGTTGAACTAATACATCTAATACAACTAATGCATCAGGAAATACTGAAGCATATACATTAACAGCCACCTGGGTCACAGTATAAATAGCCATTAATAATGGTAATAGTTTTAACATATTGTTAACTCATTCTATTAATTAACATCATGACTTATGCACTATTAATAAAGATCATTTACATTAAGAAAAGTCTGTTTGGAAATAACCTAGGTTAACTCAAAATATAGGCTATAATATAAGTCTGAAATACTTTTGGATATTTATTTTCCAGCACCGCCAGTTAAACCCTAACTAAAACTAAACTAAACCCTACCACAGGATGTATTATAAATAAAATAAAATGTAGATATTGTTGAAATCTTCACCTGTGGTATGAAACATACACAACTTTGCGTTAAGCCTTAACAGCTACTTGTATTAGCATATGCCACTGTCCTTATTGTGTGTTTGAATGGATCTACCTCCTGAGAGATCACAGTCATACCCATCTTATGATGTCACACTGATAAAGTGGTTTTGGATCTTGTAATCTCAAAGCTACTTGTTAGCAGTGTTGGCGTCACACTCTGAATTGCAAAATTGTCCAAAGTTACTTAAATAGCCTAAAGTTTAGGTTCCATTGTGTATGAAAAAAACAATGTAAATGATCTTTTACTAATGTTGCATAAGTCAGGAAATTAGCAGAATGAGTTAACACGTTGTTAATACTTATTTTTTTTTTACCATGATTAATGGCTATTCCTACATGACTCCGTGAGTGTATACAGTATGTACACAGTTGGCTGTTAATGTCTGTGTATGCTTCATTATTTCCTGACGCACATGTGTTAATTCATCATTATAAAAGCATTACTTAAGTATTAATATACTGCTTAAATAATTTACCGTACTGTTTTACGTTTACATCTTACATTTCGTTCTAATACAAGTTATATGGAGAGATTACAATAAAACCCACCTGACTTGACTTGGCTTAGCTATACTGTAGGGCTCCTTTTACCCACACGCTGTATTTTCTATGCACAGCGCATCGTGCCGTGCAAATTTACCTAGAGTAATTAATGCTAATGTGTCAGGAAAAAAAAACACTGCTGGCAAACCATCCATTGGAGGGGAGGTGAGCACAGAGGGACACTTTGTTCACACCTGATATTTTTGGAATCCAGCTTGTGAAGGAAAAAGAAGGAGAGAAAAAAAAACTGTCAATGTTTATGTGGAAACCTCGTTGTGGAAATTCGCCCGGTGTCTGAAGCCACTGCAATTGAAGAACGTGGTGGTGGATATTTTTAAACCCCAGAAAACCTCAAGGCCTGTACTTAGTGGGGGTCACACAAGGCGAGATGGCGATGCACCATCTGAAAAACTCCATGGGCCTTCTGCAATCCCTCTGCTCTCTACACAGGACACGTCCCAAACCTACTGCACCTGAGGAGCTGCCTTCCACTAATCCTTTCCTTTTCATCCTTCAGTATCTGTTCCTTTACATTTACAAGGAGTTAGGATAGGGGATAAACAGAGGTGTGACCACATGTACTCTATAACAGTATAAAGAAATCTGAAGGATTATTAACTTCAGCTAGACTAGGAGAGTTACACAAGGTGGTGTTACACAAAACATTATTTTAGTCTTTTAAACATGGCGCTAGATTTTTGTAAAATGGAAGCCTACTTTTTTACAGAACAAACTATCGTCAAAAAATGTGTAAAATATGTCATTCTTGCCCTGCTGAAGTGTTATACGTTACTTAACGTCACTTGCTTTGAAAGTTTCACATTGTAAGCTAATATTGCACATGAAATATTATGTTGGACTGTTAACGTGCCATGAATTTTTCACTCCATTTCACATCTAGTGACAGCACTTTTGAAGACACGACATAGTGGTTGGGTTTTAATGAGCTCACGTGCTAACGTGCGCAATAACAGCGAGTATCTGCGTGACGAGAGATCAGTTTTAGACTGCAATAGAAAATCACTCCCACTTGTTCACAGCCATGAAGAAGTCTGATAAAGAGATAAAATGGTAGAGAGTGAGTGTTGTGAAGGCAACACCACCCCAGCACTGCTTTTCACTGTGTATTGGGGATCTTTTCAAAAGCAAGATGCACATGTAAAGTATAAAGTACATGTATTAAGATTTGCATGCAAATAAAAGTTGCGCCTTGTAGTAAAAGTCATGCCTGGTCATATTTCCCTGGTCAGTACTACAGTGGATATAAAAAGTTTAAACACCCCTGTTAAAATTCAAGTTTTTAAAAAAAAAAATGCTCAAGATCTATCAATTTGTGAGGAGATCTCCTGCGCACAGCCCTCTTCAAGTCATTCCACAGGTTTTCGATAGGATTTAGATCTGGGTTCTGACTGGCCCATTGATCTTTTATTCTTTTGAAGCCATTCCTTCGTTGACTTGGATTTGTGCTTTGGGTTGTTATCATTTCTTCAGCTGTCTAACAAGGGGCCTGCAGATTTTGTGCCAAAATAGATTGGTATTTAGAGCTATCTGTGATTCTCTCTGTCTTGACTAGAGCCCCAGTTCCAGCTTAAGAGAAGCAGTCCCAGAGTATGGTGCTACCACCCCCATGCTTCACCGTGTTATGGTGATCTTCGGGCGATAAGCTGTCTTGTTTTTACACCAAACAAAAGCTATTCTAAACAAATATGTTTTTATCTGAGCTTTAAAATGGGAAATTGAATCCAGTCGGCGAATGTGCAAAGGTAAAGAATTCCATAGCTTCAACGTTGCATAACTAAAAGCCCTACCACCAAAGGAACTCAGCTTGAAGTTTGGAACAGACAATAAGTCTGCAGAAGAATACGAGACTGTTGTCACTTACAGAAAGTAATCAGTAATTACAGTAAAGAATCAGATATTCCTGCAGCTCCTTTAATGTTACCGCTGTTCTCTTTTTTTTTCGTGTCCTTTCATCAGTTTTGGAGGGATGTCCTATTCTTGGTAATGTCACTGTGGTGCCCCATTTTCTCCATTTGTTGATGACGGCCTTCCACGGTGTTTCCAGTACATCTTATGTTTTGGATATTCTTTCGTACCCCTCTCCTGATTCTTTTCACCAGTGAGATCCAGTACAGGCTTTGTAAGCTCTTTGAGGACAATGGGTTCAGCGGTTGGATGAAACCAACAAGATGTCAAGAAAATCCTACAGAAACAGCTGGTCTTTATTTGGGGTTAATCAGAATCCCTTCATTGATGGCAGGCGTATGATAATAAGCTTTGAACATGCCCCTTTACAATATGTACACTTGTGCAACCGGGTTAAGTCTTTTTTCACTTGAATTGTGTTGGCTGCTATATCACATTAAAGGTGGAAAAAGATCTGATATGATTTATCATGGTTTCATTTTTTTCCATCACAAAAGACTGCCATTTTAACAGGGGCGAGTAGACTTTTTATACCCACTGTATTTTTACTGTGCATCGGAAGTGACTGAATTTAGTTTCAAAAATGCAATGACACAATCTAGTGCATGTCAACTATTTAATGTGCAGTGACCTATAAAGACACCATCTGAACCACAGCATGACAGATGGCATTCTTGCCATAAGTCATTTCTACCATTCTCCCTGAAAAATGAACATTCAGTATGTTCATATTGCCCTGCATGCTTAAAATTCATTGTGTGCCCAATGACCTATATGCTAGAGAAAAGTAAGATTGCATGTTCCATAGATTTCTGTGGGCTTGTTCAATAAATATATTCTCTTGTAAGAGCAAAGAGGCAAAGGAAGCAGTGACGATTTAAGCACTTGTTTGTTGGAATCTGTGGAGGGTTTAGCTTCGTTTACCTGCTTGTGTGCACCTATTTTGAATGGAAAGCCAGTAATGTGAGCATTGGGAAATATCAAAGAAAACTGTGAAAATTGTGAAATTACTCAAATGTTCTGTTCCAGCAATTCAGCCAAATGAAGCGCTACTGGAACATAATGAAAGAGGCAGACACATTAAATTAGTAGAACATTTAATAGCTGAAGAAAAGATTCATCCAGCAGGGATATGTGATTCAAGTAAGCATTTCCTTTAGTCTTATCATAGTATCATAGTGCTGGTGAATCGTGAATTGTTTAGGCGTACCTTTGTACGACGCATCTAGCTTCAGAATGAAAAACATCCCTTGTGCCATGCATCTGTAAATCCATTTACTCTTTATTATTTCTTGATCTGTGCATGTTTCGCAAATATGGTATAGTATGAGTAGTGTGAGGGGATTTTATATATATATATATATATATATATATATATATATATATATATATAGGCCATTACGAAGCCTCGAGTGACACCAAACGTGAGCTGTTTTTAGTGGAAATGGCAGAAGGAACAGAATTAGCCATTGGTTGATAACAGCTATCTTCACTATGCAATCTGATACATTACTCAGCACTGGGTTGAGCAAACACAGCTGTTTGATGTATTGCCCTGCCAGTAAATCTTTCCTTTTCCTAAGCTTGGTCTGATGCACTATATGCATTGCAGCATCTCTCTCCAATTCTTCTGATTAAAATAAACAAGCAACGACTGGTACCCTTATGTGACAACAGGTAATTATAGCTTGCAATAACCGCGGATGAGTGTGTGCGTAATAATGTAAATTATCCTCCTTAATGCATACAGATATAAGTGTGTAGTATTGCCAGTGCATACAAGGAACAAAAGATTTCTCTTCCCCTTAGTAAAATGAGTGAAAGGCTTGCCCTTCTGTATAGTCGTATTTAAAAACGTGAGGAAAATGTCACCAAACTATATGGGCGCTGACTAAATTGTGAAAATGCTTATACGTTTATTAATGTACATATGGATCAAGATCACATGCACATTAATAAATGTATAAGCATTTTCACAATTTAGTCAGCGCCCATATAGTTTGGCGACATTTTCCTCACGTTTTTAACTTCTGATTCACGTTTTTAACTCAGTTACTACCATAAATTGTAGTGAAACTAAGAGGTGAGGCATTTTTTACGAGTGCGAGGGATGTACATCTGGACCATTTGACAGGTCCTGAGAGTTTAATCAAATATAAATCTATCTTGAGCTTCATTGCGCTGTAGTCAACATGGTGAATAAATAACCATATTTTCTTAAGCAACATCACGTCACAGACCTCCGTCTTGGGAATGCAAGCCCACCTGCTGCAGCTTGGAACGCCTGTGAGACAAGTATTAACAAGCACACACAGGTTTATAAAGGGATGCTGTGTAGAAAATGTATTTTTGCTTCTCCTGAGAGGAAACGCAAGACACAGCAGGCCCTGTTAGAAAAAAAAAAAAACTTGAAAAACCTACAAATCCAAATTTGAACGCCAAGAGGGTGCTGAGGTCACGTAAGTTAAGCTATGCCCCATTTCTTACACCTCTCATGCATAAAGCTGAAACTCCTTTTTGAGTCAGTTTTTTACATACTCATTTGCCATTTTCTCCCACATACAGCATTTACCAGCTGACACTGAAACTAAGAATTATACCAAATACCAAATGTCCAGACGAAATGGAGCCAGAATCTTAATTTTAGCTTAACAGAGACTGAATTGACAAACCTACAAATCTGTATAAAAATGCTCGTAGCGTTGAAATAGCGTAAATTCTAGCACAAGGGTTTTTTGTTGTTGTTGTGTGGGTAATCCTAGTCCTCAGTACTTGCTTGGTTGAGGTCGCAGAGGTTTCAAATTTTAAGCCTAGTTTGTTTAGATTTTGGGGAAACAGATCCAACTAAATTCATTGTAAAATATTGCAAAAAAACAAAACAAAAAAGTCCCGTGCACGACTCTCGATCGACGTGGTAGGTTTCATATTTAATTTAAAGAGGTTTAAGATTTATATCCAAGTACAGATTACAGACTACACATATTGATACGAATATTTTGAGCACTAAAGAGACACAGATACAGGTAGAGGCATTAAACGCCTAATTCACATGGATAGAATTGATTGTTTTGTTATCAAATAAAAAGGCATTAAAAAAAAGATGCTTTATCTAATGCTTGGAATGGCAAAAAGCTTTGTCTTTTATATAACAAGTGCATATGTAAGTGCAGTTTATTGCGTTATAAACATAAAATGTACGTTTGTTTTTAAGTTTTAATGTATTAATATGTCATATCACCCTATTTCTACAGTAATCTTCTAAAAACTCAATCTGTCTCTATACACTACAGGTAAATATCCACTGAGTGAACCATCAACAATGGACTTTGTAGCTTTAAGTCTGTCAAATGAAACTAAACTAGCAGCCTGGCGAGGTTTCACTTAAAGTAGGTCACAGGATCAGGATCAGGATAACGTGTGTGGTTTTGGGATGCTGTCACCACGTCCTCCGCTGTAGTCAGCATGTGTAGGTGATAATGAGTAATTAACATTCGTTAAAAAAAAAAAAAAAAAGGTTCGATTTGAATATGTCTAGAAAATCCAGTCAGTGTGCTGCAGGCTGCTCTGGAGATCCGTTCAGTGTTATTTATGATTCAGAGGATTAATCACACTTGGCAAAGGCAGCAGGTTCATGAAGAAGCAGAGAGATGGGTGGGGGTGTACGGGGACTTATTCAAGACTTATTTAAATCTTCCTCATAGATTAGAGACTGGTTTGACAAGCTTTTCACTACTTGTGATATCAGAGGGCTTTTCATGCTATAGAGAAGGAGGTAATCCATTCGGAATTTACGAATGATTCAAAGCAGGGCTACAGATGCACCGCGTCAGATGTTTTCAAGAGAACATCTCCATATTACCGCATTATTTTTTTTTTGAACGGAATTTTAAATGAGGCCAGCTTTTGAGCTGATGAGAGGACAATTGCCATATTTTGTCTGTTGAAAAGGAAATGATTAAGGGCTCTGGAGTGAATATTGATATTAATGGATGGGTAAATATCACTGATACATTATGGAAATAAATGATGAATTATAATATAGTGTGCATATATGTATATGTATATATATATATACCATATGACCAAAAAAAAAACCATAATGGCAGAATATGAAGGTTTTAATGGTCTTAAAAACAAATCATTGGACAAGAAATTAGCAAGAATGAAACAAATAGATAAAGGAAGTTAGCGTGAGAAGCTTTTCCCTTTGATTTCTTTAAATGTTTAAGGCTTGTGGCCCTTGATGGGCTGCATCATGTGCGGCAGATCACCAAATAATCACTAATCTTTTAAGGGAAAAAAATCCCAGAAGATATTTTTGGAAAATTTTGCACACCCAGACATGTTATTTTGAATTTTACATCAAACATTTCAATCATTATCATGATTTTACTTTTGTGTACAAGAAGACTATATAAGTGAGTTTCCCTGTTTCTAGTTTTTCCCCAAACAAACAGCAAAAGGAAACCAGCGAATGGAGGCACAGGAGCTCTCAGGAGTGCATCGGTTTCATTCTTGCTCATTTTCTGAAGACTAAAAGCTTAATATCTTGCCATTTTGGGCTTGGCCCCTTTTTTTTCCCCCAGGAATGTACTTTTGGTCATATTGTGTATACTATATATATACACCCAGGAGTGTATATGATACCTGATTGTCACACCTGTACGTGCTTGTTGAACATCTCATTCCAGATTTAGTCCCTTCTTGCTGTTATAATAAACTCCACTCTTCTGGAAAGGCTTTCCACTAGATTTTTTTTTTTTTTGGAACAGGATGTTACAGCATACAAAGACATCCTATACAATTGTGTGCTGTTTGGGGAACAGTTCGGGGAAGAACCACATATGGGTGTGATTGTCAGGTGTCCACAAACTTTTGGCCATATATACACTACATATATACACTACATATACATACGTATACAATATACAGTATCCTTGTCGCTGGGGTGGTATTCATTTCTTTTATATCTTTACTATATGTCTGTCACCTGAAAACATGGATCATACAGTAACTGGATCATAATTTACCTTTAAGAGTAGAGCTTTAAACGTACACCACGTGCACATTTCTAGCTAAAAGCACTTCTAACTGTAGCATCAGAGAAGCTTTTATTTTCACGAGGAAAATAAATGTGACAAAAAAAAAATTTGGCATAACTCTTTTTATCCTTATTATTCTTATACAGCATCATAATTCATAAAGTAGGCAGCTGTGATCTTTTCTTTTCCTTACTGGTTTCACAAGGAGTTGCTTAGCCTACAAAGTGCTTATCTGTGGCATTTATGAATACTTAAATAAAGTGCAGCAGATCAGATGACCAAATAGTGCCATCTAACCGTGCACCTTCCTGGTTATATAACAAAATGTGGCCCTAAATGTTAATTGCATACTTTAAATATTTCTAGTCAACACACTGATATATCATGTATAGTATATATATTTTAAAAAAAAATTGAGTATCTCCTTAATGGCATGATTATGTTTATATTCCAGTATGAGTAAACGACATTTCACAATGAAATCAAGCCTGAGCACTGAGGCATCTTGAACACGCACCCTGTCAGCGTGAGTGATTTCTATTTCTGATCTGTTACCGTCTGTGGGTTTGTGCAGCAACACTGTGGAAAGTTAGCATTCCTGCAACAGTTCAGTGTCGTACTAGCACTTACGCGTAGTCGTTGCGTTTAACTGGGTCTCGTCTCACATTTCTATCCGTCCAGTTGCTGAAAACTTGTGGCACGTGTATAACTGTATAACTGTCAGCACCTTTAAAAGCTAGATGCTTTAGTTCAGTCTTTAAACAAAAGCATCCGACAAACAAAGGAATTTAAATGTATGTGTAAAATACTATCACACATAAAGTTCACAAGTTGTATTTTAATGTGTTCAGTTTGTGTGTGCGTGTGTGCGTGTATGCATGCGTGTGTGTGTGTGTGTGTGTGTGTATGAGCAGATCTCACACAGACTGAGCAAACGTGCCCCAACCCTCCAGAGCTCTGATCTGCCCTTTTCCTCTGTTTGCTGTTTCTTTCTTCCATCTTTTCTCCGTTTCTTCTCAATCTTTCTCTCTTTCTGACCCCCATATGTGTGTTAGAATATGTGTTCCCATTCCAGTAATGGTTAAGGTCTGACTACATGCCAGGAGTTCATGTGGCCTTAAATGTGAGCCTTACATAATGGCCAACTGTCTCTGATCATTAAGGGCAGCCTTTAAAAAATGCATGCTCCTGACGACAGCTGTGCGCTCCTGACTTCGCCCGCCTTTCACATCGGATTTACTTTAGTGATTCTGCTCGGTTATATTTAACATGGCTGCACACACAGCATGCAGGACCTCTCCAAGCTCAGACACTCTTTTCTCTGAAAATTCAACATTTCGGGTGTTAAAGGTTTTTATATTTTGTGATGGTTGGTCTATAATGGTTTAGATTGAAGCAGGAAAGAGGAGATATGTTTCATGATGACATTTTTCAAGAGGAGATATTTTTTCATGGGAAATGATTTTTTTTGTTGTTGTTGTACATGAAAAACTACTGAATCTACAATAAATAAAAAAGTAAACAATCATTCCTGCTTATTACTGTTGACTCTAATGATCATTATTGTGCTGTTTTATATCTGAATGCAGTTGGATTGAAAACTAAATTAGTGTAGCAGCCTTTAGAATTTGCTTTTTTTTTCTGTTTTCTGCCATTATACATGTAAACTAATTCATTGAAAACAATACAGTGTTTTTTTTTTGGGGGGGGGGGGGGAACACACACGCCTAAATCCTGAGCTGTGGAGTATGTGAGTGATGAACACACACTTTGACAGCCATGTCGCATCCTGTAAGAATGGGGACAGCTTCAGCACAGCTGCCCTGCAGACGTCCTCTCTCTCTCTCACACACACACACACACACACACACACACACACACACACACACACACACACACACACACACACATGCACCCACACACGTCAGAGACACAAACAGGATGTAGAAATGACTGTTATTCTAAATTATTAACACAGAATGCATTATTTTTCTGAAACTACTATTGTCATCAAAACACGTACCATAAGTTCCATTGCACTCATTAGGAATTAGAGTTGTACGAAGAAATTTGAAATATATATTTTTTCAGGGTTTTTTTTTTTTTTTCCAAGATCTTAAGTGTAGCCTATTGTTGTCTTCGAAAAAATGTGTGGCATGCAATACACTTCTTACACACCACATGTAAATTCACACAGACATTTCTAGTGCAGTCTAATAATCTCTAGTAATTGATTTCATTAAGTCCATAAAAAAAAAAAAAAAAACATCCCTTCCATAGTTATCCAGCAATATTCAGCACTTTTTAAAAATGATTTTCATCTATTTATTGAATTATTTATTTATTATTTTGTAATTTATTCAGGAACAAGCCTTTGAGATGGAGATTGTCTTGTACGGGCTTAATCACTGAGCACGATAATCCTGTTCACTGGCGATCTCTGTGTGCAGATATGAGCTGAGACGAGGAGGAGAGGTCACACAAGAGGGGCCTCTCTTTCCCAGGGTCAGATCATGTCGTCAGGCCCAGACAAAGGGAGGTGCTCGCCAGGTGGAGGCCGTCAAGCTCTCTGTGTCATCTCCATTCATCACAATGAAAATGTGGGGGAGGATCAGTGCTGCATGTCCTCGGAGCCTGAAGAGGCCTCCTGCGGTCCCACGACCGTTACTCATGTGGCTTTTCCATGTCTTATTATCACGTATATAATAATAACAATAATAATAATAACAATAATAATAATAATAATAATAATAATAATAATAATAATGCATGAAGGCATAGCTAATATATCATACACACACACAGAGAAACTGGCATGAGTAGAACTAGAGCAATAACCTAAAAATGCATAATAATAATAATAATAATAATAATAATAATAATGAAAACAAAAAAAGATACAAAACATAAAGCTTAATGAATAGAACTCACTTTGCATACACACATACAACAGTTTTATAAAATTACACAAACCAAAACTAATGTATGAATCTAAAAAATGTGAAAGTTCTTTTCCTGTCGACAATAAAAACAAAGCCTTGATGTGCACAGTCTTTAAATATTTTTTGTCTTTTAAATACTTTTTATGAATGTAGAGCTTTATGTACACACAGAGGAACCATATAATGTAAATTTTATTGCGAATTAAATTTTGTCACAAATTAATGGCTGTTTAAAGTACAATTCCAGGCTCCTGAATGATTGCCTTTACTTCTTTGTTGTTCTTGTAGCTGACATAAAAATATTCAGAAAATTCGACATGTAACTTAAAAGGAAACAGCAACATCTTATTTTTTCCCCAAATAGACCTAATATGTTTGCAGTGGGCTTCTATTTACCCGCAAAATCTGCATCTATAACTTGAGCAAATATTTGTCGTTAAACACAACTCTGACCTTACTAGACATGATCCAAGCCTCCAGGCCGTCCTGCGCTGTTTTTACACCGGCCTGTCCTACGGAAATGGCCGACTCTGACGACACAGCTTCCGATTCTCATGCAAAGAAGGCACATGAAAATGGTGTCTAATTACGCCCGAAGCGTCTTAATGGCAGCATAATTAGAGAACAGCTCTCTGGTGCAAAGTGCAGGCTTGGAGGGATTTTTATGGCGACTGGGTCGTACCACTGTTACCCCCGATGAGCAACAATGGAGCGACCGACAATGCAGGGCCTATTATTAAGCTTGTATGTTTGAGTAGGCCAGCTCTCTCTCCCTTTCCCTCTCTCTTTCTCTGTACTCTCAGCGAGGTGAAGTGAGGCATGTAGCACTTACAAAGGCTCTGGGCTTGGTGAAGATAAAGGACTTGGCTGCTTAATCACTGGCCTTAAACTACAGGAAGTTGCTTATTCTCTGAGCCCCCTCGGGCAGCAAAGCAAACCTTTAATCAATGCAGGGATGAGACCAGTCTGGGTCCAAGAGATGGGAGTTCAAAACACTCAGCTGGCAGTAAAAAAAAAAAAAAAAAGGAAACTGCAATCTTAGATTAAGGACATTCTGATGCAACTTACAATTACAATACAATACATTTAATACTTTTTCACTGTAGTTAATTATAGTCAAAGATATGTTTTCAAAAAAAAGGAAAAAAAAGAAATAGAAAAATGCATTTCTTACAGCAGAAACCCATATTCTCTAGAATGTATAAAATAAGATCAATTTTGTTAATCCATGAAGATATTTTTGTGCCAGTTACTCAAAACAATACAAAACAATTAAAGATAATAAATAAAAAAATGATTTAGACAGAAACATACTAGTAATAAAATTAAAATTGAAATATTCTTTAAAACTGTATCTGTACAAAACAAATTACCAACTTAACAGAGAAAACAGTGTATTTATTAATAAAATAGACATGTAAGTGTAGAAATATGAGTGTAAGTAAAAATAAAAGTGGAAACATTTTTTTTATAAAACTGTACATGTCCAAAAAAAATTATAATACGTAGATAAACATTTTTGTTAATTCTATATAGAGAATTGAATTGCCAGTTTATTAGGTACAACTATATTATTAAATACAAATTTAGTAACTACAGGACTGGAAACTCAATGTCTCTAAATATGCACTTGGATACAGTATAATCTATATTTTGTTTCCAAACACTATTTTGTTTTAGTCAGCAGTGTAGTGACACAGCCGGTGTTAATTCCGAGTCCTTTTCTCCACCTAAACCCTTCTGTCTTGCTAATTACTACTGTGTATGACCCACTGTTGAGCTCTGCTCGACCCATAAAAGTGATTTTAAGAAGGCCGTTTAGCCAACAGTGCAAGGCATTGCCTTCTTACAGCCGGGAAATGAGAAAATGCGAAAAATAAGAAAACAAGTGAAAATGTCTCCGAGAAATTCTGATTGAACAGAGAAGAGTGGTTACACGACAGTACCTTTCCATGCAGTATACATCTCTAAGCCCCTTTTGACACTGGGCAAATATTTCTCGTGAAAGCACCTTTTTCTAGTTTGCTGAGTGAAACAGATTCTTTCTCACTTTGAAAGATTACGAGGAACCGGGGTAGGTAGTTTAAACCCTAAAGCTTTGCTATAAAGGCTATAAATACATTCCATATGTGCTCTGTGGCCAACATGTAAAAGCCTGTTTCACTTGGTATAAATGTTGATGAGCTTGAGTTAATGCTTGAGTCACGGTCATTAATGTTTTACTCGACAGCTCTTAATCCGAAGCTCATGTCATACAGTTTGCTTTGTGTTCAGTAATAAAGTGCTATTTCTTCCTTTGTAGCACATTAAGATGCCATACAGTGTTCCCCATCCACGCAGACTAGTTTGTCAGGTTTTCTAAAAACTCGACACCTATTTATTTCTCCTTTTACGGTCCTCTTGTACTTATAACTTCCCCCACTTCTATTACAAGGGGTGCGATTTAGCAGACTGCCAAGGGGCCACTGGGCCCCACGTCAGGAAGTGACTTTCAAGACAAGCAGGTCCATTGGCCCTGAGCTCTCCTCTCAGTGCGAGTACGCACACAAAAGAAGGTATATCTGTCCACAACTTGAGATAATTGAGAAAGGGAGAGAAGTGTACTGATACCCTGGTCCTGAGACAAGTACCTTAGCTTTTGGCAGAAATTGTCTTTAGACATTTGGGTATAGATTCACTATATGGCAAAAGTATGCAGACACCTGGCCATCACACCAGATTTATTCCTCTCTTTCCTGTTGTAATAAGCTCCACTCTTCTGGAAAGGCTTTCCACTAGATGTTGGAGCGTGGCTGTGGGGATTTGAGTTCATTCAGCTACAAGAGCATTAGTGAGGTCAGGC
>CM075013.1:22960390-22972041 GCA_037576675.1 Pangasius sanitwongsei | reverse complement strand
CACACACCATGTCTTCATGGAGCTCGCTTTGTGCACAGGGGCATCGTCATGCTGGAACAGGTTTGGGCCTCTTGGTTCCAGTGAAGGGAAACTGTAATGCTACAGCGCACAAAGACTTTCCGTACAGTTGTGTGCTTCTAACTTTGTGGCATCAGTTTGGAGAAGAACCACATATGGGTGGTCAGGTGTCCACATACCTTTGGACATATAGTGTACCTCTTCTCCAAGGCAGCCATGTTAGAAATAGGGTAAAGTGTTTTCGTGTATTTTTCCGTTGAATTTCAGCACCTATTCTTTGATTTGACATTTGTAGGAATTTACAATATGAGCAGTAATGCATTCAAACACCCCTAGTCTTCTAGCACACTTAGCCAGATAGCCTACCGCAACACAGAGGATTGTGCTCCCATTCTTGGCAGCAGACAGCTGGCTCATCTCCATGATTACAAAGCCTGGCATTAATTTCTCTATAAGTGCGTTGCACTGCATTGAACTGTTTATGTGCTTGGTGGAATGGCTGTGAGACTGGTCTCATTCTTTAAGAGAACTTCCCACACTATTTTTAGCTCATAGCCCTGTGGATAATGTGGCTTAATAAATGAGAACAAATGAAGATGCAATGTGTTTGACTTGGGTAAGGCACAGGAAAAAAAGTGTCACCTGCATCAAATTTAACTTTGAAATTATGCTCTCGTAGCCCTCAAGCTCTCATAATGGATAATTACATAAGTTTCGTAGTGAGCCGCGATGTAGCAGACGTGCGTAGAATGAGGTTTAGTTTCAAACAATTAGGTACAATACATTTTACTCAATAAGTTCGTACTGTACTAGTTTGGCATTGCTGTAGATTATTTACTCATTTTTAACACATTCGACGTTTGTCATTACCGTGACTCATCACTGCAATCCATCATGATAATTTATGGAACCATTTATATTCTTATGACCGAATCCTGGCTAGTCAGCTGAAAACAGCTGGAAAGCTGACATTAGAAACCACTGAAGCCCAAATTTCTCACATTCTGTGAGAAATCAGCCTTGAATAAGCTGAATCTATCTGAGTGTCACAGAGGAAATGATGTCTACTGGATATACAATTGTTTTCAGCTCAGTCCTCGACAATAATCACAAGCCCACAGGTTTTAGGTTCTCATTCGCATGGGTAGTAGTTAGAATCGCAGATCTTAGCTTAATCAGAGCATATGGAGAGTATACACTAATGAGGGCATCTGAGTGCTTCTGTTAATGCGGCTTTCAGCAGTTATGGGTTCCTCATTGAAAACAAATGCCATATTAACCTTGGTGTTTTTAAAACTTTGTACAAATTTAGATGTGGTGCTAAAAAGTCAATAGTAACTCTGCCAGACTAACACAGTTTACATTTTGGTCTTGGGTGGAAAATGTCTTTCAGACAACATGTATGAAAAATAACCTAAAATGAAACATTTAAAAAAAATATATATTAACAAAATAGAGGTTATGAGTAAGAAAAATTTTTTTTTTTTTCCTGACCTCCATCTGTGTTGTAAGGAATAAAACATGATGGGTGTGCTATTATAGGAAAATAATCATCAACTGGGTTTACATTTAATGTTGTGGAAAGTCAACAAACCAAGTTAGTTCCTGTTGTCTCTTACCTTACAGCAGCTGTAAACAGTCATTCCCTCGCGTTCTCGTAAAGCCTTGAAGACCTGTTATGTTAAACTGAAAGGAACAGCTTTACCTCTGACTGAAACAAAACTTCACCGCATTAACGATTATACTTTAAATCATTTTTAAACATTTTGAAACATTTGTTTAAATATTAGATTTAGATTACATGGAGCACCTACCATACACTCGCGGTGAATTAGCTGTTACTATAGAACTGATAAGGCAGTAAAACCAGTGCATTAACGTAAACCTGCGGCACTATTGTCACAGCTGTTATAGAGAATTAATCGACGCCTTGTCAACAATCAGATTTGAATCTATCCTCTATCCGTCTTTGTTACAGAAGTGTGAATTCTATGGAACAATGTGGGTTAAACATTGATGACTAATCCAACCCAGTCTCACCGAAAAAGAAAAAAAAAAAACACGTTCACATGCAATTTATTTGCAGCACTTTCTATATGATGAATATCAACGTTATTGCCACAAAGCATACGTTCACTCAAGTGCTCTGCACCAGTGCATTTCAACCAAGCTAACCTCTACCATTACACTATTTGAATAAGATCGATACGTAATACAGTTTTAAACTTTATAAACTAAAATGTAATACATTTTTAAAATACACTTTTTTTAAAAAAAAATATATCGCACATTGCTCGATTCATGAGTAAAGTTTGTGCTTTTCACGACATATGATTAGACCTACTGGGCTCATGAAACACAAATCAGGTCAGGTGGTGAGGAGGTACCATACCTTGAATTGTTTTCAGGCTGTACGTTCTTTAAGGCTTCTGAGAACACGGAGACTTTCCACGTTTTTTAAAAAATACCTGTGTTTCCACACCATGTCACCACGTGACTTGCAAGCGTCATTTGTGTTTGCAGAGAACAGATGTTTCTGAGCCCAGTAAGTCTAATGATATGTCATGAAAAGCACAAACTTTACTCATGAAGGGGGAAACACTCAAAATGTAAAAAAAAAAAAAGAGAGAGAGAGATAATAGTTATTTATATATTTATCATATTCAAATAGCGTAGTGTTAGAGGTAAGCTTGGTTAAAATATGCTGGTGCTGACATTCGAGTGATAGTTTGATATGCTTGTGACAGAACGTTGAAATTCGTCACATCGAAGGTGCTGCAAATAACTTTTTTTTTTTTTTTTTGGTTTTGCTTGAATGAGTTCCAGAGTGAAACCAAACTACTAAACATGAGCATGTGAGTTTCATGAGCAGTGTATCAACCAGGGTAGCCGAGTTAGTTTTTTAATGCACTGTAGGGAATCGTCAGTATGATTCAAAACACACGTTCTGGAAAATGTAGGACAAATTCAGGGGTTTAACTGTATTGGAACGACATGCTACAAACCCTCATGGCAGAATTAAACACTCAGAAATATTGATATGACATGCTGTACATATTTAAAAAAAAAACGTTCTCATACAGAATAATATACATTATGTATACAACATATATACTGTATGTATACAATTTTCTACAAAAAAAACTATATGTTGTCAGGCCACACACTTTACAGCAAATACAGCAATCGATCTAATATAATTTATTTCCATTCACTAGTACATCTTTTTTCTTTAAAGATTTATTTCTTCCCATTTCCTCACAAGGTAAAGCTAATTCTTGATGGATACTACAGATAATAAGATGATAACAGATTTAACCGATGATGGAATCTGTGGAAAAGCCAGGTCTACAGAGTGAAGTGTTGCAGGGAGTTGAGGATGGGAAACCATGATAGTGTGCCTGAGTGTGCTTGACTGAGCATGTAGGCCAAACAGCACTGATGCACAACATGTCCCCAAGGAAAGCGATGGAGCGTTAGTGTGCACAAGTCCAGCGAGCCTTGCTCACATTCGTCTGACATTGCCTGGCTCTAAGCACACAAAGCACTGGCATCACAGTGTGGACAAAATAGTTTTCTATTGTTTTCTAATTATGACACATTTCTTCATTCATTTAACTGTTCAGCCGGAATCAACAAAGTTACTCTGAAACTATAACGTAATGAATTGCTTTCATTAAAATAAATTGGAACAACTTACATGGAAAGAGATTTCATTCGGTGCACTTCTAATGTTCGTTTTGTTAAAAAAAAAAAAAAAAAAACAACTCATAAAACTTCGTTGGAATATCATCATTGTGGTAAGGATCGGTGCCGGTTTCTGCGCAGCATTATTAGCATAAATCGTAAGCGCCAATTACTAGCGTACTATCATAAGCTGACAAGCTGAAGTAGCCTTAAATATGCCCACAAGGAAGCGCACAACAAATTATACAGTGTGATCTTCTCAACTTGTCAGTGCAAGATGACATCCGGAGCACTTGAAAACCCACGTAGGAGTCAGGGATCAATCACGTCTCAGGATTAAGAGCTGTCTGATAGTCCCCTGTCAAGAACACGTTTTTAGAAAATCACCTTCTCAGGGATTTACTTTTAATCATCTCCATTATGTTATCAGCCTACGTAGATCTCAGGCATGGCGACTGGCCCCAGTTGAGCTTATTTCAGTTTCTTAGACATTTTGGTGCATCTTCTTATGCAGATGATTCAACCTGAGACAAGAGAGGTGATAAAGGTGGTTCGTGAAACACAGTCTGCGATCTTGTAATCATAAATTTGCACTTAGTGCTATCTATGATTATGACAGTCACTTTTGCCCTCTTTAACGTGAGTTCATTTTAGACGCGCTATTCATTTCGATACTGTTCGCCTTCCTGTCCATTCATATAACAGCAAAGAGAAAAAAAACCTCACTCAGCAAGCAGAATTATTTTGTGATTACGTTTTTTTTTTTTTTTTTTCCTAGCTGTTTATGCTAGATTAATTTCTCACCAACAAACACATCACTGTTTCATGTCTTCTTCCTTCCTCTGTCTCTTTTGTTATGAGCTAAGAGATGACTCTTTCCTCTACTTAACGACTGTTTCCCATTACTGGCCGCACAGCATTACCTCCTCAACCACGTCTTTAACGGTTTCTAACCACTTCCACCTCCGCTGCGCTCACTCAGCCCCTCCCTGCCTGTTTTTGGATGCACCACGCAGCTGCCATGCTTGATAGCACTACGCTTGCTGTGATCACTGCCAGTGCCTTAGCTGTGCTAGAAAACAGATGGGTTTAAGCTTAACATGTGAGCCCCGAGATAAGGACGGATGCAGGATGCAGAGCCCAGTGATGCAAACGTGATGCAAGTTATTCGAGTGCGTTAAGTGCGAATGTGGCTAAAAAAAAATAACAGCATCTATGTAACTACAACATTTCTATCTTCTCAATTTTGAATTTATTAGTCCACTGTGCAGTGAATGATGTTTCCATCGTATAAAAAAAATGGAAGTGATTTCAAATAGTCCTGTGACGTCACCAGTTTAAAGAGAAGAGGAATATTTCCCAACTTAAGCAAGCAGCTGTGTAGTAGAGCTATAATCAATGCTAAAAAAAAAAATCTTAAAGAGTAAAAAAAAAAAAAAAAACCAAAACCTTGGCAATGGTACGAGCTAATATTTGGACTGTTTGTTTCACATTTCACAAGAAATGAAATCACTGCTATAAAATAAGCACTGACTAGCGTCAGTTGGTTTAAAAGAAAATACCCTGATGCCAGACACGTGGATTTTTTTCTCATTTAGCATACTGATCTACTGATTTCCTCATCGAAGTGAAAGCCACTTTAGTCTATAGCAGTAACAGTGAATAGGGCCATGCCTTTATCGTTCATTTATAAATGTCCTGCCATTAACTCGACGTCCTCCTGCCAGGATCGAGGACTTACAGCTGTTCAGGAAGTTTCCACTTAAGTCTCATTTATTAGGCAAGATCTAAGTGTGCTAAAATTATTTTTAGAAGCAAGCCCAGCAATATTAATACTCTCTCGTTTTTAGTTAAAGCATGGAAATACTTATTATAAGAACTACAATACCAGAGGAAAGTGGAGAAATGCGGTGGGCTTAGTTAAAATAGGCGAGAGAAAGTCTGATATGTTCGTACGCTTAGGACTGGGAGAGACTGGGTTGGAAATCAATATTAAGATTCAATACGTTACCCAGTGTTGTAGTTTACTAACTTTGTGTGTGTTTGTAGCTAGAACTGAACATCTCGCGGCTCCAGGGTGGTGGACTGGACTGGGAATATCTGATCTAGAATCAAAAGTAATAGTCTGTGACACACTTCACACACATCCTTCTGAAATGGCATGTGAGCTAAGTCAAAGAGTTTAAAATAAATACATGAAACTTAGAATTCTCTTTCTCTGTCTATCTCTCTCTCTCTGTGTGTGTGTGTGAGAGAGAGAGAGAGAGAGAGAGAGAGAGAGAGAGAGTATGTTTCCTGAGGACCACAGATTCTATTTTGGACCTCCTGTTTACTTTCATATATTTCAAATGTATGAAAACCCGCAGCTCCTCCCTGTGAAAGACCAACCCAGCTAAGCCTTCAGGCCAAAGCACAGTACCCTCATTCTTCCTCCGTGTGATTTGTGTGTGTGTGTGTGTGTGTGTGTGTGTGTGTGTGTGAAACCAGCACAGACTCCTCCACTGTCATTTCCATATAGAATATTATAAACTCCACATTATGTTATGACAGTGTAAGAAAAGTCGGTACGTCCATGTTTTCAGAAATAGATCCGAGACTTGGCTTTATTGCGGTTTTGAAGTTCATAGCTCAGCTTACTACGTACATGCTTTGGATTATTCCTGAGAGTTTTTTGTGGCTTAAATCCAACAGCCGTTCGTATAAAGGAAATATTTTCTATTGATTCAAGCTATATTACTGAACAGTGGTTTGGCCTTTTGAAATCTTTTGTACAAGGAGACCAAATTCTTAAAAAAAAAACAAAAACCTGTAGATAAAACTGTGCAAATAAAAAGTCAGTCTTCACTCCAGCATAGTCATACAAACTCTGTAATAATGAGAGTACAATAACAGCAATAAATATGACCGTGTGGTAAATATTACGATAGTTTTCAAATTTCATAGGTTTAGATCCCTTCAGCTCTGCCCTCTAATACATATTCATTACGCAATCCAAGATGGCGACGCGGCAGTAGCACGCAGCAGCCGCTCCGGATCCAGAATGGTGCTACTACCTGCATTTTTGCTGCTACAATATTTATAAAATTCTGTATATATTTTTTTTTATACTCTCTCCCTGGCTGCTACCCCTAATGTTTACATTTACAGCAACTTATATTGTTACTCTTTTGCACTACTGTCATATCTGAGTTGCTTTCTTACTAGAACTGTGTACTTGGCGGCACTGCATTGTGTCTTACTGTCCTTATCTTATTGTCCTGTTTTGGTAGTCATTGTAAGTCTTGTGCTGTCTGCGCGTGCACTTTATGTAAAAAAAAATATGTAGTCTCTTGTAGTTCTGTGTTGTTCTGTGTTGTTCTGTGTTGTTTTATGTAGCGCCATGATCCTGGAGGAACGTTGTTTCATTTCACTGTGTACTAACTAGCTGTATGAAATGACACTAACGGTTGAAATGACAATAAAGCCACTTGATGTGACTTGACTTGACTTGACATAGGCACTGAGAGAGCACTTACAGTGCTTTTGTACATAAAATCTGCAGTATGTAGTAGGATGATATTTTTTTTTTAGCATATTGCGTTACGAATAACAACAAATCTGAAGTTACACATACACACGTTCCTTGTGGGACTTAAATAAAGCTTCCTTTTGCGATGGATTTGATCTATTTCTCCTATCATCACTTTTCTGACAGACTACTTTAAGTGTTGCAGGAGGAAAAATTGCAGTGACAGACTGCAGTCTCACAGATTCAGGCACACACACACACACACACAAAGTGCTGCAAAGCTTTTGTTGGAGGAAGGCAATCTCGACATTCTCTCAGCTTGTGGTGGAATCAATTAAAACGCATGCTGTTTATTACCAATTGACTGAAATGAACTCTTTTTGTAGACAGAATGCTAGGCAATCCAATTTTTTGAATGCGGCTGTGAAATGAGGCATTACTTTTACAACTGTTTCATGTGACAGAGACTTCTGGTTCCTTGCAGAGGGAAATTTAGCAAGAGTACTCGATTACTATTTTGTGCTCTACCATAGACTTTATGCTAATGTTCTGATCCTATGGCTGCATAAACATTCTGGGAGTCAGTCCTTACAGCTGAATGCATACGATCTATTCAACACCCCCCCCTTTCCCAAGCCGACCGCTTACTGTGTGCGGCTGTATAGATCTGCTTTGAGGTTCTTATCAGTCGCTCCCAGTTGCTGCTCCACACACTACACACATTCTTTCACGGAAAAGAAAGAATGACACCATAGACTTAACTTCACAGTCGGCTCGAGGAGGGAATGCAGCACACTGAGCAGCCTGCAAGGTAGACATTAGAACTCAACATTGGACAGATGTGAAGATCTTAATGCTGTTAGCTGTGGGCTTGCCATGTTGCGGTGATTTTAAAAATGAACACAAATGTTCTGTGTCACACTCTGAGTTAATGGCACGAGAAAGATCATCAGTGAGGCCTAGCAGGCATTTCGGTTCAGCTCAGGGCCGCAGCTCGCTGATGCTCAGTGGTAAAGCTTGTTGCTGACAAGCATCATTAGAAAATGCCCACAATGGCTGGATATTTTTGGGGCTCTTGCTTAGTACTGGAAAAGTTTCAGAAACAGTCCATGCAGATTGGTGAGTGTTTCAGTATTATAATAATAATAATAATAATAATCATAAAAAAAAAAATACAAAAAGAATAATAATAATGTTTCATTTATGCAGTGGCTTTCCAATAGGCACTTGAGAAAGAACAGTAAGTAGTATAATATAAATTTACATTTTTTTATAATATAAAAATAGAGAAAGTAGTAATGAAGCATGGTAGCATGTAACAAAGGATAATGGGCCTCATTTATCAAGCCGGATATGAACAGATTTATTCCTAAATCGTTCATACGAGCGTTTACACGAGAAATGAGGTATTTACGAAAGTCCTTTAAATTCAGAAGAAATGCTCGTATCCTACTCATGCCCCTGAGCGTGTGTAAATTTACACAGAGGAAGACTAACTAACGTAAACCTAGTACACTTTTACATATGGAATATATTGTCGAGTTTAAACTGCTTATTTTTATTATGTTTACAGCAGGGCCGCCGGAGCAACGGGGGGAGAGCTGGCATTTGACCTGGCTCTTTTCAAACTACTGGACCGGTGGACCCAGCACTCCAGGCAATAGCAGGCGGGTCTGACTCGGTTGAAAAACAAATCGAAACTTCCAGTTCAGCTGGAGGGTGTGACATTTCTCCTAAAACGGGATCTCCTATGAGCAGTAAAGGGTTAACCGCGCTTTGGTGCTCACTGGCGCTTAATAATCGTGTGTTGAATCAGTATCGCTAAAGTATCAATATTTTAAGTGACATACGCACACATTCTGTACTCTGAATCGATTACAGGAACATCCCTCAAATGACAATCTTGAAATAAAGTAAGTAAGGCTTGCTGGAAAAATGTTTAGCGAAACAGGTTATTCAGATTCATTTAAAGAATATTTGCTTGATGTATGTTTTACTTGCAGTATTGGTTGCGCCACGTGATATCTAGTTTAAATATCATTAAAAGCGTCAGATTTTGCCCCTCCACTTTTGGAGTGCTGGTGCCACCCCTGGTTTACAGCATTTAGCAGACGCCCTTATCCAGAGCGACTTATAGAAGAGCTTTGGAGTCTCTATCAAAAACACATCCTTATGCTAGTTCACTAGGTCAGGGACTAAGAGTACCATCAAGAAAAGTTTGTGAAAACTAGTCATTTTATATTATTGCCGTTAATTAAAAAATATGAAAAATAAAGAAAGCGAGTCAACACCAACCCGTAAATGTAAACAAATAAATCTAATCATTCAATTATGACAAAAGAAATGCAGAGGACGGGCCCGTCTATCTGCCACAAACCGTAAACAAATGCCCCAGCTGACGGAAGATTTAGTGCTCACTTTTTATTATTAATATTATATATAAGTAAATATTTTTATCGGCATAGAAGTGAAACAAAATAACGTTCACTTCTGTCTTTCAGACTTTACCATGATTGTTCACTTCATGCTTCCAGCTGTCTGTGCACTTTACCTTTTATGGAGTTTTGTGGGCGTCACTACATGCAAATGAGCTGTGTCGAGAACACGCTTTGCACTTTATGGGTGAGCAACATACACACACAAGAACAAAGAAAATCAGCATTTGTGAAACTTGAATCTGGTGGAAAAGTTTAGTTTGGTTTACACACATTTACACACAACTTTACTAAAAGATAAATGAGGCCCAATGTCGGAATTTTGAAGCTACTTTAAGACCTTAGGCTTATTACTTGGCTGCTTTTCATAAAATATATTATTCAAGTAAGTACAGAAAGAAAGAAAAGAAATAGCAAAAGGGATGTAGTTACATGTAGAGTCTGGACCTGGGAGTGGTCCTGGGACTTGAAGAGGTTAACTGCCCCTGAGTTCTGAAAACATATCACACATCTGAGCTTTTCTTTAAACTGAACGGACCACAGTGGCAAAGTTAGAATGCTTTAAATCTGAAGACATGTTGATGTACGTGAAATGGAGCGTCTTCGGGCATGTCCACAGCTCGGTGTCATTATGGCTACGGCAGGATGATTCTAAAAGGAGACTGCTGTGATCTTTTATGCACTTTCATGTGGCTTAGCATTTAATTATACATCAGTTTAGGGCCTTGGAAGGAGACCCCATCAGAGTGCAGGTACAAACTGATGTATTATTGAACACCACACCGGCAGGTAGACTGCATACAGAGTTAGCGCTTGGTTTGTAGTGTATCCCGTTGGTCTTACATGCATCTGTTTGTCTGTTCCATATTGACACAAGATTCTTCTACTGGCTTTCTAAAGGATTTGATAGTAGGGTGTACAATGAACGACTGGCTATAAGGCTTCTGACCCAGGCATGGATAATTTAAAAAAATGTGTTTTCGCAAAAGTTTTGTAGGAATTCTAACGAATGAATGGCTTCTAAAACCATAGCCCTTCTCAGCCCTAATGTGTGAATTATTACAATTGTGATTTTGTGTTACAGTCTTAAATTAATGATGTTTTATATCAGTTACATGCTAAACTTGGGTTGTGCTCGTATTGCACATTACCAAAGAAACATCCACTTGAGGGAGAGGCATGGCTTATGCATTTTTTTTTTGTTGGCTAGGCTGTTGTTGTGTGTGTTTGGGCATGGGGACAAGGCCAAATGGGAACCTTTCCAAATCCACATATCACTCTTCTTAATTTGCACCTCTGGAGCGGTGCTAAGTAGCTCCAGCTGAAGTGGATGATGTCGCCTAACTCGGTGTGAGGACCAAGCAATGGGGGGCTGTAACAAGATGCGTAGACAGCTATGAAGCCATTTTTCAGACTGCATACAGTATATCACAGAATATCTTAATATCGCAGCATCACTAAAAGAAAAAAAAAAATGATAAGAAGATTTTGTCAGAGAACATGCATGAGAAAGCTGGGGCAGAATTAGGACAGGTTTCTGAGCTAACACATTCAAGATACAAAAACAGAACGCAAGCCAAAGAGATATTTATGCACTGGTCAGGGTTACAAAATAAAAAGACTCTCATGAGTACAAGTGTTTAGTCAGAATTTATTGTCCCCTTGACCACAGTCAAAGCCTGAAACATGATCAGCATGCCTTTTAATTGTCAGCATGTCTTTTACTGAGCTTTGCATTACTCAGACTAATAACAGTATATTATTGCACTTTCACACTTAAAAAGTTGTTATAAAGAATATGACATACACTATATGGCCAAAAGTATGTGGACACCTGACCATCATATCCATATGTGTTTGCTGAATATCTCATTCCAGATTTAGTCCCCTTTTCTGTTATAATAAGCTCCACTCTTCTGGGAAGGATTTCCACTAGATGTTGGAGTGTGGCTGTGGGGATTTGTGTTCATTCAGCTACAAGAGCATTAGTGAGGTCAGGCGCT
>CM075013.1:22936179-22951313 GCA_037576675.1 Pangasius sanitwongsei | reverse complement strand
CACCATGTCTTCATGGAGCTCGCTTTGTGCACAGGGGCATCGTCATGCTGGAACAGGTTTGTGCCTCTTAGTCCCAGTGAAGGGAAACTGTAACGCTACAGCGTACAAAGACTTTCTATACAACTGTGTGCTTCTAAGTTTGTGGAACAGTTTGGAGGAAGAACCACATACGGGTCTGATGATCAGGTGTCCACATACTTTTGGCCATATAGCTTTATATGGCTTTTGTAGAATTTACATATAAAACAACTACTGGATGTGAGAGTTTTGTCCACATACCTTTGGCCATGTATATATCTCAGCTTCAGAATTTTTTTTTTTAAAAAGTTGAGAACTAGTAAAAAAAGTGTCTCAAATATCTCAAAATGATGCTTATTTAGACCACAGACATTTTTGTAAAATATATTTTTTTACCTCTATATCCTTGAGCCACAGAAGCCAGAAGAGTCATGACTACATTTTCCAAAAAATAATAATAATAATAATAATAAAATAAATAAAAAACACCCACAATTCTCACTCATTCTTAAACACATCAGCATGAAGGAGGTTTGGCTTTTTCCACTCGTGTGCTAATCCAATGAATTAAAGGCTAAATACCAAACAGCTTCACAGTCCCTATATCAACGCCCTACACTGAGAGGAAATAAAGGCTTCTGTGCCCTATATAGAGGACTATATATTTCTATTTGGGATTGAGCCAAAGGCGAGTTTTATGGGTGCACCCGCGCTCGACCAATGGCGCGCCTCGCCGCAGATCACGTGACCCGCTGCCTCCACTCTTCCCACCGCGTTCAATCCGCGAGCGCAGGAAACGCTCGGAGTGTCAGAGGCGCGAGCCGGTGCGCGCGCGGCGCGGCTTCTCATCCCCTCCGTTTCCTGAAGCGGCGCGCGCGCGCGCCATCATCTCCCCGGTTTATTATGAGCACGCGGACTTTCTGTGCCTCGGGACGACGGCGTGGCGTCCACAGCGAGCGGTTAGTGGCAATGTGACGCTTTTTATTCTGTTTATTTTAAAAAAAACCAAACAAAAAACAAAACAAAACAAGTGTTTGTTTTGGAAGCTGTAACGCGACTGAAGTGTCAGTCAGATTCGGCTCGCGCGCGAGTTCCGTTACAGGTTTTAGTCGACATTTAAAAACAAACAAACCAGAGTATAGCTGCCTGTAATTCTGTTGTAATGTTGTTATCATTTCTTTATTTCTTGTTTAACGTTATCACGAAGAGAGAGTGTGTGTGTGTTGAGAGTGTGTGTGTTGAGAGTGTGTTACAGTTAATGAACTGACAGAACATTTACATTTCAGTTTATTATTGTAGTTTTTGTGGGGAAAAATTTTTAAACAGGACAAAAAAATTTAGCTTTGTGGGTTTTTTTGTTTGTTTATTTGTGAAATGATTCACTTTTTAATTTAAATGTGTTTTAAATGAAAGTGAAGGAGGGAACTAAAGTCATTGCAACTGCATAAAAAACCCACAAAATATGATGAAGTGACTTCATGCAGTCAAAATGGTGTGTGTGTGTGTGTGTGTGCGCGTGTGCGCGCGCCTGCCAGTGTACCGCATCGGTCTTTGTCTGCCTCTTTTGCTTCCCACACCTCCCCCTAACACACACACACACACACACACACACACACACACACACACCTGAAGGCTAGACATAATGATCAACAGAGTCCCAGTCAGTCTGGATCAGTGCCTCCTCTCTCTCTCTCTCTCTTTTCCTCTTCTACTCCTTTCCTTTTTTCCCCCTCCTTCCTCCGCCTTCGTTTCCTGCATCTCTTCCACTATACAATCAAGGAGTGGCATGCAATGTTTGTTGGGGGCCAAGTTTTACCAGGCTTTAGTCTCTCTCTCACTCACACACACACACACACACACACACACAGGAAACCTGAACTACACTGTCTTCTTGTAAGTGACGAAGAAGGGAGAGATGCACGAGCACAAACGCACTCATGAGAACATGAAAGGTGACGTTGTCTCCATACATGAGAGAGTGAAGGAGAGATTTTTTTTTCCCTGTCGTGCCAGTTTTAGCATGCGCATACAAAATTGCAGAGCAGCACTTCCAGTCTGTCTCGTGTTTGCGCCGCAGCTTCCATTTGTCCTGCAATAAAGCTCACAGCTGGCCGCGTGCGTGCTCGCCATGCTCGCTTAGTCGTCGTCAAGCTGTGCATCGAAAACTACAGCTTTAGTCTTCACTTTTCCAGATTGTAGTTATTCGTTCATTTCTTTTATTCATTTCTTTCTTTGCACCAGGAGCTGTGTGTCGGCCGAACTTGTAGAAGCGGGTCCTAATATCGACGTGCTTGTGTGTGTGTGTGTGTGTGTGTGTGTGTGTGTGTGTGTGTGTGTGTGTGTGAACAGCTCGAACACCATTATTCCATAATCTTCATCATGATTTGTGTGCTCCCTTTACAGTGCTGATATTTCTCAAGATTGTGTGTGTGTGTGTGTGTGGCATTAAACAGATTTCTGTGTTAACAGTTTTGTAAAGATCTCTTCTCATGTCTTTAAAATGCGTGTAGGCTTCGAACATTTCGCACCGATCGTAGTGTACGCTGTGGTATTTTCACAAGCAGTCAGTCCTTCTGGAGTGTAACAGCACTGGGAAGACATTGCATCCCTTTTTTTTTTTAAAAAAAAAAAACTCCCCTCTCCCCTCCTCTACCATAATCCTTTTGAAGGAACGTCATAAAAGGTTCAATAGAAGCAACCAGCTGTTTTTTTTTTTTTTTTTTCTTCTTCTTCTTCTTCGCATGTTCTTTGAGGCATTCTACCTGCCAGCGAATAGGAGGCCCACTCACGCCCTCACATGAGGAGGGTGTATTCACGGCTGAAGGGCCAACGGAGTCCACAGAGTCAAGTGGCTACAGCCAGACATGGACGTGGATTATTGCTTGTCTGTAATTTTTGATCTCCAGCGTCGCCGACTTTTGCGAGAAAGGTGTAGAAGCTGATTGAAGTGCACCCAGACTGTCTGTTGTAGTAAATAAAACTATGCGAGGTGCTGTCGAGACACCATTTGTGAGTTTGCATCTGCACCTGCAGTAAACTGGTTCAGGGGAAAAAAAAAAAACGAAAACGGCATAGTAGCTCTTCCTCCGCGATGCCTTTTCCTTCATGTATTGAGATATTAGTTACAGATTTTCCGCCCAATATACAGGTTTTTATTATTTATTTACAGGTTGACGTATTTGTTTTCCGTTCCCTCAGGGACACATTCCAGCTTAGAAGAGGTTAATTGTTTTTGAATCTTTATCCGTCTAGAGATGGTGGTGGAACGGGGAGCATAATTGAGCCGCTGGCCGTTTGAGTGGTTATGGATTAGAGAGGAAACAAAGCAGCGTGAGAGACGGCGGAGGCGAGAGAGAAGGAGGGGGGGGAGGAAAGTGAAAGGGCCCGTGTTCTGTATACTCGCCGCAGGGGTTGTCTGGGAGCACAGGCCTGTTTAGTCAGCGCCCCATGTGAGCTGTGAACCTTGACCTCTGAAATGCCCATCCCTGCTCCAGGTGCATGGCTCTTCTCTTGTAAGCTTAGCGCACACACACACACTCTCACTTAGGAGGGCTTACGCTAACACACCATGACGACATAAACCTTCCCATATTTCAGCTCGTCCTATTGTGAGTTTTGTGTGTGTGCTGTGGGGGGATGCATAGCTGAGCGAGGAAGGGTTAAAGCCATCGTGCTGTTCATCAACGCTCACTTGAGTCTCAACATATCTCAATGTCACCCCGAGGTTCTTCTGTGTGTAAAAAAAAAAAAAAAAAATTCAAGCTCATGGCTTAAAAAAACACACACACACACACACAGAAATAATGTGTTGTTGTAATATTCATGAATGTGTTAATCAGGAGCTTGTAGGGTGTAATTATTGCAGCATTTGATCATGTTGGAGAAACCACCTCAGGCCGTGGTGACAGCCGCTCGGTGCTGTTAATGCAGTTTAATATAAATGTCTGTGTGGACTGAACCATGATGCAGCCTATTAGCCTCAGTGTATGGTTACTGAGGCGATTAATATACATCCTGCTACCATCTGGATACAGTGGGTGAAGAGACGAGACGAGGCACAGGCCATTCTGTCTCTCTGGTGGACATGGAGTGTTTTTTTTTTCTTTTAATTTATTTTATTTATTTATTTATTCATTCCGTCGTCTTGTGTCTTTCCAGTATAAGGATCACTTTGCACGTTTGAAAAGCTTCCCTGCTCATTGCTAATTTGTTCCATTAAAAAAAAAAAATTCTCTTTGAGAACGCCAAAGTTCCATATTTTAAAAAATGGGTAAGCCTAAAGACTGGGTTGTTTTAGTCAGCTTTGTCAAAAACAAATGTATCAATATTAATATTAATCAACAGTTTTAGTTAGAGTTATCTTTCCAGTCCATCCGCCAGTCAGTGAGTGAGAGTTAGAATTGACCTGGGCCTCGTGTAATCTCTTCACTTATGTGACAAATAAGACATTTTTTTTTTTTTGGCTTCCGCTAGTCAGTGAGCAATAAGTGATGGCTGACCTACAATGGCTAACAAAACACGAGATTCCTCTCTAACAGCTGGAATCAGATCAGTAGCGGTTATGATTTTGTTCTGGAAAAGAAAATGTAATCTATCTGGTCACAGCTGTTTCTTTTAGGAGTGGTGGATTGGTTAAAAGTTGCTAGTAGGGCCAAATTTAAATGCCAAAGCCTGGGGGGGGGGGGGGGGGTTTCTTCAGACAGCACAAGCTGACGGATTGGATGAAGTCCCTGTTATTACTGCTCGCGGATGAGGATTCAAACCGTCTCAACTTCTTACCTCGCAGCGATTTTTAAAAATGATCTGTTCAAGTATGACACGTCGAATCATTGCTAGTGCTTGTTCCTGGTTAGCGGCCTGGGCTGTGAGTAAAAAGCAAAATAGCGAACCAAATGCCCAAGTTTTTACAAATTGTCCAGGCGCGTGACTCCATCAAAGCAGAATAGCTGTGGAGAGGCTTTTAGTTGATGAGGTCAGTTTTTATTGAAAGCGCTTGATATAGGAATGCCTATGATCTCTCAGGACATTGGGTAGAGGCATTTGTAGCATAATTTGCACTTGCTGTGTCTTGTTGTAGCTATTTCTCTTCTTTTATTAGTTAAAGGAGGAGATTAAAAAATACCCTCCATATCATCACAATTCAGAGCCGAGCTCCTATAGCCATCGCACCTGAAGAAGTATTTTGCAGCTGGATGTCTATAAGTTAACATTTAGTTACGTTTTGCTGTCTCTAGCGTTATTCTGTCCCTGCTCCATGAACGGATTGTGGATAAATTGAGTAGTGACCAACATGTATCTACTCTTTTTTTTTTTCTTCTCACCATTCCTACTTCTCTAGATGTACGCTCATTGCATTCTTTTGGCAGCCAGCGTCTAAAATATACCTCATCAATTTAGCTCTCTCGTGTGTGTGATGGACGCCTCGCTAACGTGACTTCTTTGTTTAGATTTGGACGTCAGTTTGTCTAAAAGGTCTGTAGCTTGTTTCACCAGAACAATAAACTCCGAGCTCCCAAGGGGCCACTTCATTTGTGCAGGAACCCTCATGAAACTCCATTGTCACTGAATGGAGGTATTAGGCTGGTTAATCTCTGGAGACGAGTGCATCCTAAGTCCCTCTGGTCTTTCCCTGATCGCCTCCTAATTCATGTTAAACAGTCCTTTTCAGAATGCGTTTGTGCTGGAGTGAAATCTGTGACGGAGAAATGTGACGCACCCCATCAGGAAGTTGGGGGGGGATGAGTAGTGACCATTGTGGGTTTAGTTTCCTAAATCATGAGCCTGTGAACACAAGTGTCTGTGTTTTGTATCCATTTGTTTCAAGCTCTACCACACTTTTTGTGTGTGTGTGTGTGTGTGTGTGTGTGTGTGTGTCTGATGGGGGGAAAAAAAAAATTCCAGCTCCTGTAAACTAGCCAGACTGAACTCGGCATGAAGTACTCTTTATCCACAAATATCCAGCACCTGGAACCTGCACACCGGACGCTATTTGAGCCGTGGTGCAGTATTTTTTAAGTAGATTTCAAGTCTACAGCAGTCTATAGATGTATAACTGTGTGAAAATGTGGTAGGGGAGTCTGATCAAAGTAGTGACATTTAGGGAAATGTTTTGATGTAGTTTACTGAGTAAAAAGGAAATCAGTAGGCCGGATCAGTCAGTGTGCAGGTCATGTGTGTAGCTAAATTAAAAGAAAAAAGATCATTAACAACAGTTTGTGTTTTGTATATTTCCACAGTACCTCCACGATGTGTCCTAAATAGCACATTTTGGTAGTATAATTAGTCAGTTGACCACATTCCATTGATTAGACAATTGAATGTGGTCATATTTTGAACCTACACACATTTTTAAGCTCTCACCCATCTAATAAAATAATTACAGTAATTTGCAGGGTCTAAAAATGCTGTTTGCTTATTTTTTGATAAGGTATTTGTCAATGAAAACCTTTTCCTATACACCCCTGGGCCAAAAAAAAAAAAGGGCCAAGCCAAAAATGGGAAAATATTAAGCTTTTAATGGTCTTAACAACAAATCATTGGTCCAAAAATTAGCAAGAGTTAAGCAATTAGATAAAGGAGCTTAGTATGGACTAGCTTTTCCCTTTTGATTCCTTATTAAATGTTTAAGCCTTGTGGGTAAACTTGCAGACAGCTTTTTACAGAAGGAAGAGTCCGTGTTGTGCCATTCAATGTTGATGGCTTCAAACAGTTGATGAAAAATGTTTCCTGGTTAGTTTGTGTTTAATGTGAGACCAAATATTCTCTATAGGGTTCAAGTCTGGACTCTGACCAGGCCAAAACATGAGCCTGATGGACTTGTTCAGCAAAGAAAACAAGTCAGGTTTTTGGTGGTGTTTGCAGTCTGGGCAGGAGCAGTGTCTTGTCGAAAAATAACATCCGATCGTTCCTCTTTAGAAACCAACTTTTTCAGTTGTGGGAAATAAGTGTTTCTGCAATATTCTCCTGTATTCCAAAGCATTAATTGACTTTTCATAGTGAAGCAGCTCACCTGTACCAGCAGCTGAAAAGGCTCCCCACACCATGACACCTCCGTGCTCCTCCTCCTCCGTGCTCCTCCTCCTCCGTGCTCCTCCTCCATGCTTAACTGTGCTAGAGATGCATTCACTATTGTATTTCTCACCAGATATCCGGAGCACACCTCTCTGGAGCATCACCATGCAACTCAAATCATGATTCAACTCTGCTGAGCCACTCTGAATCGAGCTTTCCGTATTCTGCCAAAAAGCGTCACTCTGTCTTTGTTGTTTTTCTGATACAGCACTGACTTTAACTGACTTCTAGACACTAAACCTGCATTAGATCACCACTAGATAGCGATTTTGGGCTTCACCCAATTTCTTTTTTCCAGGAGCGTAGTTCTTTTTATTTATTTATTTATTTATGTAGAAACAAGTTTTTTTTTAAAATACGTACATAGTTTAACAAAATCGAATTGTTTCACCCCATATTCATTACTGTACCTTAAATTCCGATGCACTATTATGTATAAAACATTTCCAATCCACTGAGCCGTATCCAGCACCGTTTTGCTCACTTTTTAATTAAAGCTCGGAGAGTAAATTCATGTCAGAATTTAACTTTATTTAAATTTCACTTCATGTCAGCTTCAACGGTGCAATAGATGATATTTATTTTATTGCTTACCAGTACAACTAACTTGGAAAAATATGTCAAACATTATAAGAAATGATGGTTTAAGCCATGGCCTCAGCACAAGTGTATTATGTGGCTTAAAAACCCATTTGGGAAAACTGCCTCCTGGTCCGTAATGCTCGATTGGGTTTGGATGGGCTTCAGTCACTTTCTAAACTCCTTCTCAGTCTGAAATCAGCCAGAGCGCAGAGCAGCACAGCCAGGTAATTTTCCCTGTGAGCAAAAAAAAAAAAAATCACTCTGTTCTTTGAATAAACCTAATGACAAAATGGTAAATCCAGAATAAACACTTGTACAACGTTGCTCAATCTTGATCTAATGCACCTTTTAAGTACTTCCTAATAAGGCTACAACATATTTAAAATAAATTCCCTGGTCTGTGTTTTTTTAAAAAAAAAAAAAAGGCTTACATTCAGCCCAATTCCACATTTTTTTTTTTTAACATCAGCGTATGTATTTTTCAGTCTTCTCTCTACAGATGAGTGCACGTGTGCGAGCTCATTGAAGCTTTGCCTGTTTTTGTATGTCAGCTGTGTGTCTCTTACATATAATCACTACTTTATGTTATTGTTTTGTGTGGAAGAAAAGGGAGGGAAAAGACTTCAGATATCTAATGCAGGTGAATAACTTTAGGCTGTTTGTTCCGCTGGAGTGCACGTTAAAAGCACTGCATTTGTGTAAAGGTTTGGTTTATCTAAAAGGATAAAAGCATAGCTGTTTATGCCTGTCAGTGGCTGGTGTAAATATTCAGTCTTAATACTGTGTGGTTTTGCTTTAAGAGCTGCATTATTAATACATCTGTAGAGGAATGGATGTCAACACAGCTCAAACATTTTCTCTTCTGCATCCGTATCTTTCACCTCATTGCCAAGGGAGTTAATAGTGCAGTGTATGTATGTATACACTCAGTATAGGCTGCACAGTTATTAAATGCTTTCTAATGCACCGCATTTATAGTTTTTCCGTTTTGTTCTAAAGGTGCATAAGCCGAAGCAAATGATTAGACATCTGTGACGCTTTGCTGTTTAGATTGGATAAACGTGTGTATTATCTAACTTGAGTGAATCTAAAAAATAAATAAATAAATAAATAAATAAATAAAAAGAAGTGAGCAGATTTGATTATAGGCTGTAAGATGTAAGTAATGTGTCACCCACAGATTCATTTGATTCATAGAATGCAAACACTGAAGCGTTTTTCATTCTCAAACCCCAGGGACATTATCAGCATATATTTTACTGGTAGTAGTAGTAGTAGTAGTAGTAGTAATAATAATAATAATAATAATAATACTTCACACAGTGCTGCCAGCTCTCTTGAGAGGAAAGTAGTTAAAGCACACTCTAGAAGTCGCTAAATGGCATCGTAGACTAATTTGCATATTAATTTATTCATCATGATCATTGGCATATCAAATTACAAATTAGGGTACATGATGATTAGAAGTTAGGGTACATGATGAGGAAGATTTTCACTTAGAATATAAAATAGAACAGAATAGAGTTTTATCAGAATAGAAAAAAAAAAGATTATAATTAATTTCTTATCGAAAAAAGCCATCTTTGTTAATTGTACCACAAACCTTTGCACATATACTATACTGTACTATACAATACATATATTGTACTATTCTGTACTATACTAATAATAGTAAAATACTATACTTTCTATCAAGAGCAAGAAGAGGAGTAGTTGTGAATGGTGAGTAGTCATGAAGGAAACGGTTACTCACTTTTATTACTTGTAAATATCACCAAGAAGCGAGTTTAAAATGAACAACAAAGAAGTATGTAGGTGAGACAAACAGTGGCAAGCAGCGAGTGGTCGCAGGGAACGGTGGCGCTATATATTACATTTGTGTGTGTGTGTGTGTGTGTGTGTTGGAAGAACAATATAGTGATTGAAAGAACTCAGCAAATGTGAGAGAGAATGTTTGAGGATAAGGCCTGTGACTGTTATTTAGATGCTGCAAAAAAAAAAAAAAAAAAGAATCTTCACTGCAAAAACTGATATCCTTAGCAAGTAAAAATATCTTGAATATAGGTAAATTCAACTAATATTTAATAATAATAATAATAAGCGTATGATATACAAGCTTGAAATTGTATTGTTCTACATTGGCAGATGATTTTTGCTTATTTCAAGGTTGTTGTGTTTTTTTTTTTTTTTTTTTTTTTTAGAATGAAGCAAAATCATCTGCCAACAGCATATGAAAAAAGGTTGAAATTAGTAATTAATTATCTCAGGCTTAATAGCTTTTACATTTCTTATCTGATAATGTGAAATTAGTTAACTTTTCCTTTACTTAAGATATCTTACTACAGTAATATTTTTCAGTGCATGCTTGTGTAGTTAAAGATTAAATCTCTTTGGGATTAAACTATAATACCAACCAAAATCCTGGCATTTTAACATCATGCCTAAGAGTGTGCTAATACATTAAATGGGTTAAGAAAAGAAAAAAAAAAAAATGTCTACATGTTTTAAATCACACCATCGTAATTTTATGTATATAAGGGAAGGCTGATTTTAAAAGCAAACTGAGGTATGTAAATCCTCATCTCAAATCCCTCCCTCCATCCAACTCTTTTTAAATATAGCTGTTTCAAATTCATAGCCCTGAATCCTTGAAGTCATCTTTAAATGCATTTCTCCACCCAAACAATGATTGGTTAGAGCTCATAATCCGGCGGCTGTATATCTCAGCTGGAAGTGCAGGTCTCTACAACTGCTGCCCCCTTTCTGAAGCCCCCTCCGTTATTGCTGAGTCTACAGAAAAAATGCAGGAATAGTTTAAAAAAAAAAAAAAAAAGAGTGCAAGAGCATGCCTTTGTCTCTTCCTCCTGCTGTCTGTCACTGTTTCAGTCGCTCTCTCCTTCTCGTTCTGTCTCTTACCCAAACCTTTCTGTCAAGGCCTGCATCTCCGCCAGTGGGCGGACGACGGATGGCGGTGGGTGGTAGAATGGGGGATTGTGGGTACTGAGCGGCAGGGGTTGAACAAAGGAGCACTGTCATTGCTTTTCAGGGTGGCTGAGCTGCTTGGGGTGGGTTATGATGGGGGGGATGTGGGATGCCGAAAATGGCAAATTAAATATAGAAAAGGGACAGTCGAGAGCACTAGCGAGCTGCACAAGCAGCGAGAGTTCGCACATCCAGGGAGGCTCGCTTGTGCAGCTTGGTGTTTGCTGTTCATTGTACAGTGTTTGTTTAGTCCTCTTCTTTTATCTGTGCAGCTGTTCCCTAAAAAACATAAGTGAGGGAGTCACAGGGAGATGAATAGAAGCCAGCTGCTAGCAATTTCATGCTAAAGGGTCTGGCTTGAAGTTTACATGTGCTACCATTAGCTGTCCTTTGCTGGGTGATTATACAGGACCGAGCGTCTGTAGGGAGAAACTCTGATACAGCACCCGTCTGGACTGCTTAATTGTGCCACCTTTTAAAACCCATAGCCTTATTATTATTTTTTTTTAACTAACTCTTAGCTATAATCAAATTGAGTGATTTCTCTTTTCTTCTCCTTCGTCTTTATATTTCAAAGGTCAGAGAGCCAGAGAATGCAAGACGAGAGAATATGCTGTTCCTGAAGTTTTTCATGACGATGACGAGATCCGTTTGTGGCACCACTTAGGACAGTTAAAGCTGGAATGAAGGTAAGTGACATTTTTTTCCCCTTCTGGTTTGTAGTTTGTATGCTGTAGAGATGATCATGCTGTGCGTGTGCGCTTGTGTGTGCAATATACTCATTCATTTATCAGCAACATGATGGACGTGATCTTAGTTAAATTTCCTACATTTAAAATTTATTTCAACGCAAGTTGCTTATTAGTTAAAGGTCTACTATTTAGATATTTGTATAATCTATAATATAGTTTGTCACAAGCACTTTGCTCTGCTAAGGCAAGCCTGTTGTTCATCTGTAGTGTCCCTTGCAGCTTAGACAATTGTTCTATATATTATTAGTTGTTATATATATTGCTAGGGGTGTAACGATACATTGCGACATGATGCATCACAATGCAAAAATGTGACCGTGTGCATCATGGACATGTGCGATTCACATCGTGCAAATCAGCATTTTATTAATTGTGCAATTAATGCAGTTGTAATGTTTGAACACCACAGGTCCCAATCTGTGCAACCCACTGAGTTAAAATATACAGAGCGCACGCTGGTCACATGATCACATTCTTTCGTGGCGAACCTGTGAGATCTGCACTTGTGAATCCTGATAGCTCAAGCTTACAACGACCAGCATGCATTATACATTATATGATTACACGACCCCGTTATCATTAGCTTTCAGACAATACCAAAGGCCATGGAAATCGGACATTTTAGCCGAATTTGGAGCTCTATTTGTGCTCTTAGGCTCATTATGTTTCAGTCTTTTCAGTCATCATTTTTCTTCCTTCAAATTTTGTTCAAAATTTAAGAATCTAATCGAAATCGTGAAGCCCTATACTACACAATTTATTAGGTCTGTTGTGGTTTTGGAATTTTCTCAGTGTGATAATCTAGTCTAAAAAAATATAAAGGTCATCATGGTTTGAGGGTGTCAGTTAAAAACTTAAAAGCCACACACATTTTCTGTGACTAAAATTAAAGGAAATATTTATTACAGAATTTTTGCACAAGTCTTTCCTCTTTTCTCTTTCTCTCATACACATATAACAAAATGCCCGAATACGCTATGTGGTGTTCTTTCTATCAGATAAGATTTTCAGATAATGTTAGAGAACGTCAGTATTATTTCCAATTATAAATCGAACAGCAGAAACAATCTCCATATAAACCATGCATGCTGCATGCACACCTCATTTTACTATAAACTGTCTTGACGTTTATTATAAGCGCTTACACTTGACCATGCAAGCTGGGTCACGTGACCACAGCATATTCATTCACTCCACCTGTGCTAGGAACTCAATAACTTACCTGTCACTTCTGAAAAGCCCTTTAAACACTATCTATATTTTATTGTTCAACACTTTAAAGTAGGACAGTACTTTTTTGTTTTAGTTTCAGTCAGAGAATTTTTTTAATTTATTTATTTATTTTTAAAAAAAGCTTCCAGTCTTTATACCAAAGAAAAAATCATGAAAACTCGCAGGGTGCAGCGGAATCTTTACCAAAAGATATTTCTGAGAACACCACTTCCATAAAATCTTACATTTATCACTTTGTCAGTATGAGATGAAATGAAAGATGGCTGCGAGGAAAAGTAGCATGCGGAGCAAAAACAAAAGCGTTTTAATCCATATTTCGTGAAACTGTGATGTCATATTTATTTATTTATTTATTTATTTATTTATTTTATAATTTAGACTATTTATTTTCGTAAATATTAGGTACACAGGTGTTTAAATTCTGATTAAAACATTTGAATAGCATGACAGTTCTTGGGTCTTTTTATTTTACTTATTAACTTTTTTTTTAATAGAAATTATTATTAATGATTGTTTTTTTTTTTTGTTTGTTTTTTCATGAATGTGTGTTTTCATAAATCCTCTAGCCTTTGCAACATGGAGCACTTTTAGACCCGATGATGATGATGATAATTATTATTATTATTATTATTAACACTGTTACATAACATGTAATCTATATCTGTGTGCTTTTGTTAGACTTTAGCTGCCACTTGGTATTCCCAGTATGTACTCCCAACCACTTAGACTGAGTGTTGTTTATCTGCACTAAAAGCACAAGTAAATCATCTCTGCTTTGTCAAGTGGTCAGACAGTCTGGGGCTGCCAGATTATAGGTAACACAGACATAAAAACTTGCCTGGCCGGAAGCCTGTAATATCTGCTGCCCTCATCATTTTGCTGTAAAAGTTAAAGAGAGAGAGAGAAAAAAAAAACATCGGGTGGCCAATTAAAGATGCTCAGAAATGGAACATGGTTTTACTCCGTGAGAACGCCTGCCCCAAAAACAAAGCTCAAACGTCCCCTCTCTCTCCCCCCACCACCCCACCAAAGCTGAAAAGCAAAAATAATTAATTAAATAAATAAATAAAACCCCACAACAATTATTTTGATTTCTGTGAGCGATGACCCCTCCGGTTGTTGTCTTCCTGTGAGTCGCTCACAGGCTCATTCAGCTCCTTTTCTCTCACACACTAGGCATGTCCTCTCCTGCTGGGTTAACAGCATACATTACAGCCCTCGGTTTCTGTCACATGCCAGGTGAATCCAGCCCCAAAGTGCTTTTTCCTTTTATAGCTCGCCTGGTCTGGAATCAGGCCCAGGGGGTGGCTGTGGGGGAGAGCACTAATTAATGTACAGCAAGGCCATCTATCTATCTATCTATCTATCTATCTATCTATCTATACAGTACTGTGCAAAAGTCTTAGGCATCTTATTTTTTAGTACAAACGTTATCATCGATTTTTATTTTATGACGTCTACATTATCGAGTCAGTACAAAAGCATATTAGATTTCCAAGCATTAGTTTTCCAGCACAGAGTTAAATGTTACAGAAAAACGTTTGTATGCCAGTAAAGAAAGCTGCATATTAAAAACAGAATGAAGGCTGCTGGGTTTTACTGTAAAAATAAGAAGCAAGTGTGACAGTCAAAGTCTCCAGAAGAACCGCGGCTGCTTCTGCAAGATGCTCAGTAACACTTACAGCTCATTTCCTTGTAAAACTGCACACACTGCACCTGAGACTACTATTTTTAAAAGCAAAGGATCGTCACACCAAATATTGGCTTTGTTTCATTTATTACGGTTTACTGCTCTTTATAGGATTTTTTTTTTTAAATGTAGAAACATTATTTTTGAAGGCATCTTTGCTCTTCAGTACTTCTTTGCATGTGCCTAAGACTTTTTGCACAGTCCTCGGTGTGGGTGTGGGTGAGGATCTGAGAGCACAAGTGAAAATGTTTCTGTTTTGCATTCTTTTCTAATTTAATACAACACTTTTCATTACAAATGATATTATCGACAACAATTTGAGTGAAAAGCAGAATCTTTGAAATATTGACATGAAATTCAGAGTTTGGTCCGTCCCCTATTTCCTTTAATGACAGTGTGCCCTCGAGCTGGCATGGACTCCACATGTTTGTGCAAAACCTTATGATCCATTTTAGATTTTAGTTTCATCTGAACACGTGCTTCAGCAGAAGAGATCAGACATGAGGAAAATCTGACCTTTTGTACAAAGCAGTTAACATGGGCAATATCACACATCTGCTTACATTTAAATAGGGACCAGAATGCAGAATATTAAACATTCAAGATATTGAACATTTACTTTCTTTGTTTGAAATATTTCAAAATTGTAAAACCTTTTTGTTTATTTCCAATTTTAAATGGGGGCTAAAAATAACAATCCCAGATTTTCAGTGTGGTCTGAGGCTTTTGGACCTGTGTGTGTGTGTGTGTGTGTGTGTGTGTGTGTGTGTGTGTGTGTGTGTGTGTGTGTGTGTGTGTGTGTGTGT
>CM075013.1:22905385-22919670 GCA_037576675.1 Pangasius sanitwongsei | reverse complement strand
GAGAGAGAGAGTGTGTGTGTGAGAGAGAGAGAGTGTGTGTGTGAGAGAGAGAGAGTGTGTGTGTGAGAGAGAGAGAGTGTGTGTGTGAGAGAGAGAGAGTGTGTGTGTGTGAGAGAGAGAGTGTGTGTGTGAGAGAGAGAGAGAGAGAGAGAGAGAGAGAGAGTGTGTGTGTGTGAGAGAGAGAGTGTGTGTGAGAGAGAGAGAGAGAGAGTGTGTGTGTGTGAGAGAGAGAGAGAGTGTGTGTGTGTGAGAGAGTGTGTGTGTGTGTGTGTGAGAGAGAGAGAGAGTGTGTGTGTGAGACAGACAGACAGACAGACAGACAGACAGACAGACAGACAGACACTATTGTCAGTAGTTAGAATAACCACAACCACACAGCATCCATCAAAGCACTACCACAGTAATTAGCAATGGGGCAGAAGCTATGTTTATTCTTCTGACACACATGCACATATGACAATGCTTTTTTTATATGCGGTACTGAAACATGCTGCTGATGATAATTTGTTGTTGTTTTTTTAGCATCATTTTATCTGCCATGAAAGCAGACTATCAGATGTGGAGCTGAAGAGAGCACAGAGAAACTCCACCACACAGATAAACAGTAAACACCTCTGCACCATGGACCAGTATTATTAAATATAAGGTAAAATGATGCATGCCAGATCCAGATGTTATAATCGTGCACAGATAAATGTGGTACTTCAGCAGAACTTATAGTTTATTGCATACTCCCACGATTATTAAGGCTGTACACATTGAGACTTAAAGCCATGATAAACACCAACAGTTGGTGGAGCCCTGGAGAGGACATTTAAAGGATTTTTTTTTTTTTTTTTTTTTTTACTTAAAACTAATACGGTGAAAGATATTAAATCATGAAATGGTAAAGATCACATGATTTAAGCTTTCAGTTCCAACAAAAATGGTACCTTTCTTTAAAGAAACCATTAAAAAGGGCTTCATGATTACACACCATTATGTACTGTGAACTCCATTTTTTTTATCATCACGCCATTTCTGTCAGTGCCTTTGCTCCCGAAGGCATGGAGCAGCTGTGACTAGGACAGATTTGCTTTACACCAGATACAGTCGTATTCTAATCTTATTTATGTTAAGAAACAGTTTTGAGCTCATGGATTTGGCTACAAGTCTGACAAGAACGGGGGAAAAAAAAAAAAAAACTGCGATCATGTCAAAATGGCAACAGCCCAAACTGGGGAAACTGACTAATCCCCGTATGAAGAATGTGCCGCAGGTGAATTGTTGCGACTGTCGAGCAAACTGCACAATGAGGTTTTTCACCTTTACACACTTGGCTCTCTGTAAAGCGTAAGCAGTTGTTAGGTTTTCCGGCAGCAGACGTTTCCACACCTGTGTAGTAATTATAGAAATATGCAGTGCTCAAGACCACAAATTTACTGATGTGTAGAATCTAGAAATGTAGAAAATGTCTTGTAAAGCATCATTTCTCTCTCTCTCTCTCTCTCTCTCTCTCTCTCTCTATACCACAGTGGATGTTGTCACTTGGATTAAAGCCAGATCCTGCAGTGCTCCAAGACAGAAATGCAGTTTCTTCGTTGTGTGTGTGTGTGTGTTTAATGCTTAATGTGACCTGACATGGCAAGAATGTACATTTGACTAGCAGACAGGCCTTTTTGACGTAGCCAGAGTGCATAACTGCTTTTTAATGTTTTCCATTAAGATTTCATTGAATGCCTTTAGAAAAAAAAAAAGACGTTATTTTTCTATAATAGTAGAAATGAACTGAGCCTGAATAATTAAGCATACATGCCTTTTTCATATGGCTACTAGCTACTAGCAGCTTACAGGGTTTAGTAGCTGGTTTGTGCTACATCCTTCCAGCAAGCACCGATTATGTTCTTGCAGCCTGACATCAACTCGGCTGTCTCCTTGGAGGTCAAGGTCGTATCGCTTCACCCTCACGTCCATGTTTGCCTCGGTGAACATTCAACGCTGTCGGTGAGTTTGAGCTAAACTTACAAAACCATCGACCGTTGATTGTACCCCATGGCCAAACTCTGTCAACACTCCTCAACGCGGGCTAAAATATCGAGAGACTGTCCTGGGACGTCGACTTCATCCTCTAAACAGCTCTTGAGTACTTGGGGCTCAGGGGGGAAAAAAAAAAAAAAAAAAAAGCTCTCTCAAAGGTCACAATCAACATTCATTGCTGTCGGTGGGTTGCACTGTGAAGGAAAGCTCACTGAACAATGAATGCAACTGTGTCCCCGTCTGTCTCATCCCACATTAACAAACAGAGATGATGAAATCTTTTGCTAACTCACGCTTAGTATTGCTCGTGTCTCCACGTAATGAAGAATTAGACTGCATCTCAAAGAATATCATCAGGTTCAGAACACTGGGGAACATGAGAATAAAAGATATTTGTCACTGCTTTCTTTGTGTTTATTGCTTTAATAATTCATCATCATGCCACAGCCTGGTGTGTAGTTTACTTTACCTCAGAGCAAAGCAAAGTGTACTGAAGGTTTCTTCTCACTGTTTTCCTGGCTTTTTATCAACTACACACAACTTACACTCTTCATAGAACCCTTTTCCATCTGAGAATTTGAAACAAAGTGTTTAATTTATTTCACTGACCTTTCACTTTTAACTGATAACATTGAAAGTACAGAGGCACAAATGATAGTGTTGGATTATGGCCCAAAGGATTGTTTTGTTCGATTTATGCCCCATGTTCCGTCTGCTAATACATTTTTGCTTGAGGCTAACCTGAGGGAGCAGAGGAGGCTCAGCGACATCAACATTTATCTGCTACAGTTTACACAAGGCAGAGAAAATGTACTGGCTCTTTCTAGGCTAAGCCGAGATTACGGCTCGTTGCCGTTCGTTCATTAAACATTTAATCCAAATTAAATTGGTCAAGTAGCTGAACTGGCTTTATCGTATCAGTGTTTGGGTGAGAGTGCAGAGGAACCTCTGTGATGGGGGGGAAATGCCAGTCAATCCTCCAGAGTAATTAACGTTAGATTACGGTTCAATCCAAACGCCGTGAAGGCGGCCATCTTTAATCTGTATAGCTCTCCATGTGGATTTGTGTCATATTGAGATGCCTAGAAGAAAAAAAGACACTGATGTCAAAGCATTAAAAGAGGAAGCAATGTTATGTTCACACCGTAAAAAGTAACAAGAAGGAGTGATGTTACAAGAAAAAAAAGAATCAAATGACTGTGGCATACAACACAAATACATGTGCACACATACACAAATTCATTCATCTTCAGTAACCACTTTATTATAGTCAGGGTTGCGGTGGATCTGGAGCCTATCCCAGGAACAACAGGCTTGAAGCAGGAATACACGCTGGATGGGACACAAGTCCATTGCACACACGGGTTACGGTGGACTGAGGTCATGGAACTCCGACAGTGATTGAGAAGGAGGTTACAGTTTCAATTAGATCTCACACCATGTATTTAAAAAAAAATGCAGAATTGTATGAAACAGGCTGTGGAGCTGCTCTGTCCCTTTCTCATTCGAATTTAGGCTCAATTAGTAAATACATTTTATATTGGATATTTTTAAAAGTAGACTATATTTTATATCTCACACACTTCTTAATTACCACCTGTTTTAACGAATGAGTGTTTTAGAAGATCAAAATAATCTGCTAAGAAAATATCTTTGAAAATAACGTCTTGTTCGTTCCGCTGTTATTCATCTGTAAGACAGAGCGAGAGGAACGATCAGTGAGTTCACCTGCGGTGACGCTAACATAGGAGTTAACCTACATTGGCTATGTTTTGTCTCTTCAGACTCGAGCTAGGATCGAGCCAAACAGTCGGGGCACGTTGCTCGGGATAACATGCAAGTCCAATCATACACTGCAGCAGAATACCATTCGTCTTCATTCAGGGGATTTCTGTGAACTTACTCAGTAGTTTTCGAGCACCTAGCATCGAATCTGTTCTGCAAAACACTGTCAAAAAAAAAAATCTTAGCATGTTAAAGTATATTAAATAAAGTATGCTTGATTTATCAAGCATTTCCCATTATTACAAGATAATCAAATATTATAGTATAAGATTATTAAACTTATTTCTAGACATTTATTACTAATTAGGATTTACATTTTCTATTGGCAATAGACTTCTTTCTAGAAATAAGTGCTTACAATGAACAAAATTACCTGTCAATAGATAACGAACTTAGTAAACAATGCTTAGAAATAGGTTTCATAATCTTAGTTTGTTGTAATGTTATAACAGGAAATAGTGGATATATTTGACTGAAGATATTTTTACTTGCTAAGATATGTTATTTTTTTTGCAGTGAAGATCAGTTTACACTATAGACTATTGCTAGCTAGCTAACCTAGTAATCACCAGTCCAACACGCCAGCTACATGCACATGTAAGGACTTCATTAAGGATCAGATGATTGCGTATATCATTATGAGTTCGGTTAGATGAACATGGGCAATTAATTCACCAGCAATGTTAAAGTCAGCTGGATTTTAGCTGAATATGAGGTTAGATTTCCGCCTCTCAGTGTTTGCTAATCTTGTGTCAGATTATACGAGGAACAATAAACTGAACAACACTTTTAATGATGAAATATTGTTGGCTCTTACTTCTTCTTGTCCATCACCTGAAGGTACAAGCAGAAAGCTCACATTTTTACCTGAGGGTGTCAGGACACTGCACCGGAGTGTTCCTGCTTGCTTTAACCCATGATCATAAGTTTGCATCACCATGCACACACACACACACGCACGCAACATGGGAGGAAACATGGACATGGAAAACTTGCAAAATTCCTACCCACCTATATACTGTACGTCACCATTTGTATCCATCCATCCATTCTCTGTCCTACACAGGGTCACGAGGAGCCTAGAGCCTATCCCAGGGGGCTCGGGGGACAAGGCAGGGGACAACCTGAATAGGGTGCCAGTATATTGCATGGCACAATTTCACACGCACTCACACACCCATTCACACACTACAGACAATTTGGAAATGCCAATAAGCCTACAGCGCATGTCTGTACACTGGGGGAGGAAACCGGAGTACCCGGAGGAAACCCCTGAAGCATGGGGAGAGCGTGCGTGATACTGAGCCACCATTTCCCCCCACATTAATCATAATATTACTTACTATAACTAGTGTACTAATAGTCCAAAGGTGTGTGATTTTAAAGCTGGCAGGAACACGCATGCCTTTGTGAAGCCAAAACTCCAGAATTGGGCTTTGATGTGTCATGCTTGCTTGCTTTAATGGGTATCTTTAATTAGGAATTGCAGCTTGCTTTGCTACTGTTTCCAAAAAAGACATTGCAAAGCCACAAACTTGTGCTGTATTTTCAGAAAGTATGTCTTGGTGTTCTCAGATTTGATGGCTGTGGTTACACACTGGCACCAGTGAAATGTGGGGATATGAAACACTACACCACAAAAAGACATCAGTATGAGGGTGTGTTTTTCTAATGTTACACTCTGACACTGTTATTAGATTAGAATCCTACATCCCTTTCTCAGACATTACAAAAGCTTTCTTAAGACGTTGTTCACCAGAAAAGGGTGCATCCATTCTAGTTTAATTTGTCAAAAAATACTTTCGTGTGATTATTAGTGTCAGTGTTATATTGTGTCACTTAACTGCTGAATATTAACATTATCAGCATGGATAATGTTTATTCTGGGGAATGGTTAGACTGCTAATGGAAGCACGTAGATTTTTTTACACACGAGTTGCCAGTTTATTAACGTTTAGCTACACTCATTGGCCATTTTATCAGATACCATATACATTCACTAGTCACTTTACTGGAACTGTTCATTCATGCAGTTATCCAATCAGCCAGTCATGTGGCAGCATCACAATGTGTAAAATCATGCAGTTACAGGTCAAGAGCTCCAGTTAATTTTCACATCAAACATCAGAATGGGGAAAAAGTGTGATCTCAGTGACTTTAACGGTGGCATGGATGTTAGTGCCAGATGGGCTGGTTTGAGTATTTCAGAAACTGCTGATCTCCTGGGATTTTCACAAACAACAGTCTCTAGAGTTTACACAGAATGATGCGAAAACAAAAACATACAGTGATCGGCAGTTCTGCGGGCAGAAATGGTTTGAGAGGACAGGAAGCCTACGATGACTCAAATAACCACTCTTTACAGCCGTGGTGAACAGAAAAGCATCTCAGAATGCATAGCACGCCGACCCTTGAGGTGGATGGGCTACAACAGCATATCGGATTCCACTCCAGTCAGTCAAGAACCGGAATCTGAGGCTATCAAGGGCACAGTGTGTCAAACGAAAGTGGAGTTTCAGTTTCATAGTAACAGTGTAGGTCAGTGTAGTTAATTCGAGTGTTCCAGCAGCGTACATAAAAGACAAGGCACAAATACACATAAGAAATAAAGTAAGAATAAATTAAAGATAAAGTAAGATAAAGTCAAAGTTAACATTGAAAATATTGAGAGAAAAATGCAGGTAAAAATCTAAAAATGTATGCATAGCTTTGATATACTGTAAATAGTACAAATATATAGTATGTTTCATATACCATATACAGCTATAGCTATGATGGCGTGCTTCTGAGTGTTTTGATGTTTCATACGCATCGTATATCAAAGACACTGCTGTATTTAACGTGAATCATGGCTTGGTTGGTTTACAGTTAATACAACACATTTACTTCCTGAACAGTAACCATCTTTAAGACTACAGTCTATTACAGAATCTTTAAAAATGCAAGTGGTTAATTCTCACAGCATGACTAAAATGCTCTGAAATGTCTCAAAATAAACTGTCAAAAGACCTGCACTATTTTTTTTTCTCATCAAGAACACAATCCTTATACTGAAACAGAAAAATAAACTAGATCATAAACTTTCCAGCTCTTCCTCTCTGGGGTATAGGAGTGGTGAATAAGGTGAAAAGAAAGCTGAATACATTTTCTGCATTGACTGCAAAGCAGTGTGTGAGTGCACGTGGAGGAAACATGTTTATTCTGGGAACTGTATATTTTTATTTCTATCATAAAAGTCACTGCTAATCTGCCTATAGGGTAAAGAACAAAGAAGTTCAGCAAATGAGCAGGAAAATGCCACTGTAAAGCCTGTAAATTTCAGGTCAGACACTAAATATCAAGTCAGGATGAAACAAAGTTTCCTCAAAGATGCGCATCAAATGAATACGTGCCGTAACGCCTCCTAAGTATCTTTGGTAAAAGAGACAAAAATGTTAAATTAGTTCATTCTGAGATTTTTTAACAGCAGGTAGAAAATCATTTAAAACATCAAAGCTGTCAGTATTCAAAGTAATGCAACAGAGCGAGCAAACACTTAAGAGTTCCTGCTTTAATCACATAGGTTTCAAACCGGCAGGAGGCCAATGTGGCTAGTGAGCTGCGGTGAAATTAGTGAGAGGCTTCCATCTAGTGGCAATGCTCGATCTGACATGCTCGATCACAGGCTTAGGGTTGATCACTTGCACAAACATTCTAAAAGAATTTTCTCTTCAACTCAGTTTTATTCCTATAGCGCTTTTACAAAACAGTTTTACAGGAGGCTGGATGTAGATTTAGGCCCTAACGAGCAAGACCGGGGCAACGGTTGGCAAGGAAAATCTCTGTATTAAAAAAAATCTTAATAATGCATCATAAAATTGAGCTACTATACTTCAAATGAAGAAGAATGATAGAGCTATGTGCATTTTTTTTTACGTGTGACAAATTAGTTATTCACAGCTATATAGAGACAGATACACCTAGATGGCATCACAAGGTGGTACTAGTCACAGAATTTATTCTATGAGGAATATAGAAGAATGTAGTTTCTTATTAAAGCCATTTCTTAAAATGATGTAGATTTTTAGAATTTATGAGCTGAGGGCCTCTGTTTTACAATTTACACACACACACACAAGTTAAGAATAAAATGTGGGTGTATTCTGGTTGGAAGAAGGCAGTGCATGACATCTGGCAGAGCTGTAACAGATGTGTCAGGAAGAATGTGAGCTGAATAATACAACTAAGGATCCAAAATTCGCTCAGTCACAGGAGAGCAGAGGCAAAGAAACGTTAGGCAAAGAAATTCAAGAGTGATTTGTAGTTTCACTCATGATGTGTATGATTTGACCACGGACAGTGGTGGAATTCTCTGACTGTACGAGGAAAGGTCTAGATGAACAAACCGTTGTCCAGGTTGGTCTGAAGACGATGTATGCCAAATTGGTGTTGATTGAACATAACTTGTAAGAGGAGTAGCGAAAAAACAGTTTTGGACAAAATCCAAGATGGTCGACAGGAAGTACACTTGAATTTCAGATCTTGTGCATTCTCTTCATCATACCCCAGGGGATTATATGAAAAGGAACTGTGAATTTTGCACTAATTCTTCAAATGATATGAAGGGGAAAAAAAAGTCACGAAACATCTTGGGTACATTCAAGGTGTGATACCTAAATGCATTGCTGAGCTACACCCTCACATCCTGTTTTTTTTTGCATTTGTCAGCATGTTACAGGAGAACGGTTTTGAATATCAAAATTTCTTTGATAACTTTTGTTCAGACAGGTCTCTAGATGATGTGAGCTTAATGTGGTGAAGATTGGACAAAATTTGGAGGAGGAGTAGCAAAAATGGCAGTTAGATGTGAGCATTTTTAGCATGTTATTGTAACTTCACAAAATGTGTTGCATAGCCTCAGGTCATGGGCCTGAAAATGTCTACCAGGTTTTGTGTCAGTGCACAAAGACACAGCTGAGATATAGCCTCACTTCCTGTTTGGCAGCTTCAGTGTCAGATTCGTCGGCCCACTACGGGCAAACCATTTGGTGTATTCAGAACTCTTTTGATAAATTTTGTAAGGCTTACTCTGAAGATGATGTCTGCCAAACTGGGTGATGAGTGGACAAAATTTCTAGGAGGAGTAGCGACAAAACTGTTTTTGACAAAATCCAAGAAGACGGAAAATGAAATTAGGTGGAAATTGACTGCACAGAGTGCACTGAACTCGTCTTGACCCAGGGAATCCACAGATGCCTGGCTTTTAAATTTTGGACACACACTTAAAAAGTTATGACCTTATGGAAGTTTATGGAAAATTTGCCCCAATGGTGGCGCAACAGTGTTGGCAACACTGGGCCCAAATTTGGTCAGAATGTTTCTTAGACCCTCCTCAATCAGTGTGCCAAATTTTTTACCAGACGGTTCTGTGGGCTGCCATAGACACCCTAGCCAGAAGAAGAAGAAGAAGAAGAAGAAGAGGTAAAATAACAATAGGGTGTCTACGTACCTTCGGTGCTTGGCCCCCTAATAATAATAATAATAATAATAATAATTATTATTATTATTATTATTATTATTATTATGTTGATAATAAATATCTTGTTTCTGTAAACGACAATCCTTTGTCGTTTCCATTTTTTACTAAAGGTGTGCAAACTTTTACTTGGCACTTGGCACAGACTCTCCTTGTTTGCAGATTGTTTTTCCTCTTTTCCTGCTCCAGTTCTGCCTTTCCGCATTCTCTTATCATTGTTTCATCAGGGTCTAGTTTGTTCTCAGCTGTGGCTTGTCATCTCTACATGTGCTTATTCACTTAGTGGTGTATGTGTGTATGTGCCTAGTTGCGTTCCTGCTGTTGTCCTGCCTGTTTTGTAGGTAACGATGTGGATTTGTCATGGTTGCGCTGACGATTGGTGGTGTGACCTCTAATAGGGACAATTTGTCATCATCATCTACCCAGTCCAAAGCCTCTGCCTCTAATGTCTGACCTTACCTCTGGACTAGAACAGGTTTACAGAGTCGAAGTGGTACATGTGGTCCATGCTGCAGTTCTAGTACAGCAGGAAAATGCATTTCAGTCCTTTTCTTTTTACCAAAGGAAGTGTGTCTGACTAGCCAGAGTGAAGGAATGAGGAATGATGTAATACTAAATGAAGAAATAATAAGTCTATTATTTTTCACTTCTAATGTAGACCAATCATTAACAAAATAAGCTGTGCAAGCACAATACTGTACTCATTCACAGGAACATTTATAACACTGGAGAGCAGAATGCTGGGGAGGGAGCGATGACCCACCAGTGACCCCAGTCCCAGGGTCAACTGTTCACATTTCTCATCTGGAGGCTGTGGAGGCTATGAAAAGAGTGTGTTAGTGTGTGTGTATGTGGAGGGGGGAGTATTATGGGCAATGGTATCTTTTTAGCATCTAATGGTGTCTTTTAGTGCCTAATGATGCAAAAGGAACACTCCAAAACAGTGAGTGTACTTGCTGTTTAGGTGATTTACACACACCTCTTAACCTCATACAGGATAGGACCTTTTAATCTCTCTCTCTCTCTCTCTCTCTCTCTCTCTCTCCCCCGGTGAGTTTTTGTCTATCCAGAGAGGATAGACATAAACGAATAATATTCATTCGTTTATTTTTTGACTGTATCTCTTATCGTATACCAATAAACACCATTCTTATTCTGATCACAGAACATGTTAAACAAGTTTAGAAGTAAGAAGCAAAAATCTCGGAGGTGTGCTTCTGAAGGAAATTAATCCACGCCTCGGTGGTGCAATACGGCCTGACCCGAAGCAGCTTATCTTCCTATAACAGCATGGCCCTGAAGTGTTTTGTGCATCTTATACCACATCGATTTGCCAATGATTACAGCTTTAAATTTTTTAATGACTGACACATCATGCTTTTCAACCATTTACTTATATATATATATATATATGTTGTAGATAGAAACATCTGCGAGACAAGTTAGTATCTGTTATCACTTACGTTATAATAGATATACACAGATGTTTCCTCATCAGCCTCTCTTTTCTCTCCTTTTTTAAAAATAAAATGCAGCTTGTCATGTTACTGGTGGAAAACCTTCTGACCATTACAAAGCAATGACACCCTCAGACTCCTTTCATAAATTTGAAATAAACGTCTCCCTACAGAAAGTTTCTCCATATCAGAAATTATACATTTTCTTTGTTAAATAACTACACTTTTTTTCAAATCTGTTTTTTATTATTAGACTTAGATTATGTTGAGCATCTACCATACAAGTCCTTATGAATGAGTTGTTACTATAGAAACAGTACTGTGCGTTAATACGATACAATATGCATTAATATGATATAATGTGCATTAATATAAACTTGTGATTTGCAGCTGAAACTACTGTCAAAGCTGCTGTTATAGAAAATGAATCCACACATACAGATTTAAGAATTCTGCACAAATGCACTTATGTTTTTCCCACACTTTCACAAGAATATGTTTCTTTCTGACACAAAAGGCTTTATAACAAACACAGAACAGAACCAGAAGAGCAAGGAGAAAATCCAATATCAAAGAGCAACATAAAAAAAAAAAAAAAAAAAAAAAAAGAATTTGATTTTTTTCTTTTTCGGGGGACAAAAAGAATTGTGTTTGTAATTGTATTTTCCTATAGAGGGCAGTACAGGTCTGTTGACAAGTCTGAAGCCAGGACCGATAATACAAAAAATACACAATTCAGTGAATATAACTGCACAGTTCCATCTTGTCACGTCCAAACAATTTATGACAAACTTATAGTAAATGAGAAAGCACAGCTATAATGTATACACAAATATAAAATGAAAGAAATCATGTGGGAAAGCTGATGTTCTGCTGACTTGATAGTTTAGATGGTGGACTATCGTCAGTTTAGCAGTGACACTGACATGATAGTGTGTCACGCTGATCCGAGGCAGTATTGCTGTCACTTTTTTACACAAACACACAGGCCACGTTGGTCCTCCTTGTACGTGAAGGGTTCAAGGCTACTCTCATTCTTTAGCACAGTCTGTGTTAATAATAAGGGAATTTTTAAAGTGGTGTGCCAATATATTACTATAATGTTACTATAAGCATACCTAAATGAGAGCTGTATCACTTCTATATCTTTTTGTCTTGTGATATCAATCATATGTCATTGACAGTTATAGAAATTATGACAGAGAGGGTGATTTTGTTGAATTGTCTGTAAATAACACAGAATGCTATGCTAACAGATCCTGAATTCTGAATTAGACCTAGTGTCATTAGTAGTCTTTAGTTTGCTAACTTGTCTTTAGATACACTCACTGGTGTGCCACATTGTTGCTCACATCAACATGGTAGGTCATTCCTGAAAAGCCACACTACACGCTCTCTTTCCCTGCTGTCACACACACGTTCAGCTTAGCTCAGAGTAGTAAAGTTTGAGGTGTCGAGATGCTTTTCTGCAACAACAGCTCTGAGTCTACTGCTGAGTGGGCTATTTTATTCACTTCATTCATTAAAACTTTTTTCCCTTCATTTATTTACACCACTGCCACTGATCTGATCTATTTATCTATTTATCTCATGCTCTCTTTTCCCCTCACACATAAATAAGATCCCTGGATACTTAAACTCTTCCACCAGGGGCAAGGTCTTTCCCTCTCACCTACAGAGAGCCACTTCGGACATACCTCAGTCTCAGCTCTGAATACTAATACTCTCTAGTCTCAGGTCCTAATCTTGGCTTCAAGACTAGATTAATCAATTAGCCTAATTGTTGTTACTTACAGGCCATGATCCAGTCACATTAGATGCATATTCAGTCATTAATCCTTCCCTGTCTTGGGCTCAGGCCTTGCTTTTTCTTCAGTGTCAGATCAGTGGTTTCCCATCTGTTATCTCAGGCACTGCTGCACTCCCAGTGCCAGTCACAGATTCCTTGTTTTGTCAAAAACCTAACCTCTCCTTGCCTTAGTCTTAGGTCTTGTCTCATCCCCTTAGTTTCATGTCCAGTATCAGTTTCAAGCCCATACCCAGTTCCTGTCTAGGACTCTGTCTGTGACCTGTCCTTTACTTCACTGTACTTCACCATTCTAAATCCTGATAATACTGTGCAAATGTCTTTTTTGGGCAGAAAGATCTTATTTTTTGTAAAACACTATATATATATATAACTTAATCTAATTAAGCATAAACAACATTAGTGACACTTTAGCAAAGAAGTATTGCTATAAGATCACTAGGAGAAATGTGTTATCACTTTATGTATTATCAGCCTCATCCACATCAAGCTCTAGTCTTATAACATGAGGTAAAAGTCATTGTTGCTCACTGTTTGCTTTTACATTGGCACACCTATTTAGCAAGGTTTCAGGCGTATCTACATGGCTTGTTATCCAACATGACCTTCACAGGAAGTTAGCCCAAGCAAGATTAGAAAGTAATTAAAAAACATTTCTTTGTTGTTTTGTTTTTCCTTGTTAGAGATGTCAAAGAATATACATGGCAGACAAAACTGAAAAACTATTTTGCTCAAAACATAATTTTTCATTACCGTTGCTTGTTTGCTAGAATTCAGTCACAGAGATATACAATGGGTTTCCCCAAACTTCTGTACAAATGTGATTAAAATTTATATTTTCCAAAAAGATATTTTGGTTGTTTCCTAAACCTCTCCTCAAGGTGCTACAGTTCCACCACCAGAACATCTTATTCAGTCATTAAACATTGAATGTGGTGTCACTGATGGTGGTGGTGAAATTAACTCGGGCGTACTGAATGGTACCAGGGTGCTTTGAGGAGAAGTTTGGAAAGAGGTTATTTTAACACACTGTCAATTAGTAATAGTCCACTAAAACTTTTAGGATGTGATGTTCAACGTGTCAGAAAGAGATTTAAAGATTGTGCAAGTTGTGAGTTGAAAATGCAATTTAGGACCCAAGAAGCAGTCTCAGATTACTGCATATTAATGTTTATTTCCTCTGTAAGACAGAGACTTAGCACCGTTAGACAGTTATCTAGCACAAATACATGCTTCAGTTGTGAGTACAAGTTTCATAAGAAATGGTCTTGCAGCTAAAAACTGATTTTTTTTATAGAAAGACAAAGCACATACACTTATCATTATATATAATCCTTAACCAAAGGACATTACTTCAGTATTCCACCTGAAACCCTTTTATTAATTTTGAGGTTTATTGGTCAAGTTAGATGATATTAGCTTGCCACTGAAGCAGAGAAACCTGAAACCCTAACTCTATTGAGAAGCATGTTGAAGTGGGATGACGATGAAGTAGAGAATGTTTAATTAGAAAATGATAGACACTACAATCACTCTGGGAGACGTTTTCAATCAGTATTTCTCTCGTTGTTTTGCTGAATGAAGGTTTTCAGGCAAGATAGCAAATGCAGACTGCTAGAGCTAGCATGATGCCACAGTATTAGCTAGGTAGTGATATTAATGAGCTAGCATGATGCCACAGTATTAGCTAGGTAGTGATATTAAT
>CM075013.1:22889774-22905375 GCA_037576675.1 Pangasius sanitwongsei | reverse complement strand
ATGCCACAGTATTAGCTAGGTAGTGATATTAATGAGCTAGCATGATGCCACAGTATTAGCTAGGTAGTGATATTAATGAGCTAGCATGATGCCACAATATTAGCTAGGTAATGATATTTATGAACTAGAATAATGCCACAATATTAGCTAGGTAATGATATTTATGAACTAGAATAATGCCACAGTATTAGCTAGGTAGTGATATTAATGAGCTAGCATGATGCCACAGTATTAGCTAGGTAGTGATATTAATGAGCTAGCATGATGCCACAATATTAGCTAGGTAATGATATTTATGAACTAGAATAATGCCACAATATTAGCTAGGTAATGATATTTATGAACTAGCATGATGCCACAATATTAGCTAGCATAAAAAAACATAATGAAGGTTGCTGGGTTTTGCTGCAAAACAATTATTATTATATAAAAAGCAAAGGGTTGTCACAGTAAATATGGACTTTATTTAGTGTATTACTGTTTACTGCTCTTCATAGTATTTTTATGTAGAAACATTTACTTTCATCATTTTTGAAGGCATCTATGCTTTACAGCATTTCTATGCATGTGCCTAAGACCTTTGCACAGCACTATACCTGCTCATGATTAAAAATGAGCCTAATGCTAACCGGAGTTTAAACAGACATAGCGTATTGTCCTTAGAGGGTGACGTGGTGGCACAGCTCCAGGGTCCTGGGTTCGATCCTGAGTGGATTCTGGATTCTCCCTTTGGCAAGGACATAGCTAATAAACCACTTTGAATTGAACGACTCATATCTAAGAGAAGGAATACCTGTTTCACTTTCTCCAGACACTGTTCCTGGTGACAGGACAGATCTTATAGGAAACACACCTATTTTCTCCCCACCTTTTCCTCAATCGCATTGGGGAGGTAGGGCTTGCTTATTCAGTCATACACTGAGCAACTCTTGAAAACAAACACAATAAAGAATGACAGATACTCAGGGCTGCATGTAAATATAGTTTGCCAGATTAAATTATAACCATTTCTTTTTCTTTTCATTTTTTTTAAAAAAAATTACATACCAATTAAATACAAATGACATTTAGACTTAAGCTTGTGAATCCAGGATCTCAATGTGTCCATGTACTTATTCCTAACTCCTTCCCTTTGAAACCTGGACATTGGTCCCTATCGTTTAGTCATCCTAGCTAGTAATTGGGAAAGAGTACGAAACACACTGACTTAAGTAAATGACCTGCTACTATACTACCAATTTAAAGTAAAAAGTAGTGATCAAGAAAAGAATACGAGAAAGAGTATCTATGTCGTCTATTGAAAACCTATTTCAGTAATTACTTTTTTATATGTCTACAATTGACACAACAAATCTGAACATTTATTTTTGAGCAATTATCGCTGAAGTGAACATTAGCTAAATTAGGCAAATGTTGTTGGGGTTTCAGTAGCTTGTTAGGTTCATTAACTAGGTTGCCAGCTCATGTTAATTCGTACATGTTTCTAGCTACATAGTTAGCTATCTAGCAATGATGTCCCTTGCACATTATATTGAGCATTACCTATAGGCTGTAGTAGCGATTAGGTATATATAATACAACAGGCAATCATTATCATACTGTAAAATATCAAAAGATCTGGCTAGCTAGTCTAACTCACTCAGCTAGCTAATGGCTGTTGAGCTGTGAAATGCTAATATCTCTACTGGTTTTGGATCTCACAATTTACACATGGTTATTGTTACGCTGTTTCCTTTGAAGCAGATACTTAATAAATTGGCCCAGGGTTGATCATCTGTCTCCACTGTCTCAGGCATTATTGCTGCTGACTAAACACTAAGTACTATGATTAAATTATAAAGTACTTTTATAGTGAACCAAGTACGCAAGTACTATAACAGGAGGACATATAGATCATATCAATTGGGGTACATTATTAAGAGTCATTATTTTCTTTAGATAATTTCCATATTGGATGAGTACCTATTGGCAGTGTCTCGTGATCAGCTATGTGATGAGATTTAGCCACTTTTAAACAAAATGTTAAAATGATCTCGAGTTTTTGTAGGCTAGATATTGCCCATATGCACTAACCGAATAAAACAAATCATCTTCATAGTCATGACCTTTAACACCTCTGTGAAATCCAGTCACATAAGACAAGCTGAATTTTCAAGAGCAGTGAATACTTGTTTCCTGTCTGATGGAGAACTTCTCATGGAAATGCACTCATGCCAAAACTATTAATTACCTTTTAGCAGAATCGCTTTGAGCCAGTAATCCGGGAGGACAAAGCCCCCTCTTTCCTCTCTTAATTGCCACTCGCCGTTTTAATGAGATATAGAATACGCACAAAGCATGTCTGACTTGAAAAAGATCGCTCACCAGTGGCCAAATGTGCTGATACGTCAAGGATAGAACCTTTACCCTGACAGCTCGGCTAACTCGTGAGGCCAATTAACACTTCCTCAGCGAGCAAGGCACGAGCCCTCATGAGCATTGCGCATGCGTTGCAAGGGCGTGGTGGAGAACGGAGAAGCGCGTGAGGCACTCAGGTAAAAGCTGGGTAATCATGGCCGACCACAAGGTGAACTCGTCTGGCCCTGGGGATGTTTTCTCCTTTTTTTTTTCTTCCTGTGATTGTTTTTCTCTCATGATGGCAGTTTTCATGAACTAAATGTTAAACACATATCAGTGTGAGAACTGTTTATGAAAACATTTATTTAGCATTAGGGATTCGTGCCACGAAAACTGTCTTAATAGGGATGCACAGAATAATTTCTAATGCATATTCATTCGTCTACATGCTCAGTGAATGGAATGAGACAGAGTCTCGTTAATTAAGGTGGCCCTCTCCTTGATTTTCACCATGTTAAATAAAAATGTCATTACCAAGAAAACTTCTTCAGCTTCTTCAATGTGGCCATATTTATAAATGTTTATTGAGATACATCACTGGTTCCTTGTTATATCATGAAAGGCAGCTTAATGCCAAAGCTTGCCCTACCGCCACCATGTTTCACAGTTAAAAGAACGCATTTTTCATGGTTTGGTATGAGTAAATACTTAGCCCGTCTTCCTGTTCCTACTTTTTCCTCAGGCAGCTTTGTCTATCTTATTCAATTAGACATGGAGTGGACTGGCATTGAAAAACCACGGTGGTGGATAAAAAGATATTCTGAGCACCTTTGCTCTTTGGGGTGAATATAAATAAGTTCCTGGGGAATGCACATAGCAGGGTATCGTGGGTAAGCAGCCGGGGGTCACCATCCATCACAGAGATTTGAGCTCAGCGTAATAGACAAGACCGGCACAAGGCAAGAAACCCGAGCCACTACAAGATAAACACATGCTCCCTCCAAAATAACAATAGACTCCTATGACCTGTTTAGAGAGCTGTGCTTTAAGGCCTGCACCACCTGACATTGTCATGTGTGGAGTTTAGGGTGTAGTGTTACAAGTTAAAACTGGCCTGCTGCTTTTAAGAGTGGACAAACATAAAAGGTAATTCATTTTGGAAAATGACTTCAGGAGCCAATGCTCATACCTCATCGAGCAGGAGCTGAAGTTGTGATTAAACTTTAATAAGGTTCCCGTGTCAAGCAAATATCTAGAAAGTAGATAGGATAATGTAAAAAAAAAAAAAATTAATAAATAAACTATTTCCATGCTTAATCTGTAGCCCGTGAGAATGCTCAGTATCTGTGATGTCTTTATTTCATTAAAAGTTCACTGTGATTTATGCATATATTTTGTCATGTGTGTACAAATTCCAGTACTGAAAGCTATAATTCTACCTATAATTTATAATAACGACAATTTAACCGACATATTTAATAACAAATAATTATTATTGGAATATAACAAGAATGCGAATATGAAAAGTATGCTATTCAAAACATGTGGCATTACAGTACTGTCTTGAGAGCAGCATTTGTTGAAGTCCCGGAGGGAGGCGTGTGTATTACAAGAGCATATTTGGAGACTGACATGAAATGCAGTTGTACCGTGCCAACCCAGCCTCTTTGGAAACCTGCCAAACTGCTACAATTGTTGTTTCTCTTTCTCCATGTATCTCCTGCTCTTTCACACAACACACAACCTTTTTTTAATCGATATATTAAATATTGATTCCTTATCACTATCATGTTACTATTGTGTCTCGAACTGGAGGAGCTGCATGAGGAAGAATTGTAAATCTTTAATGCATGTATCCTGGGGCTTGATATTACAAGACCTGATATTAGGAATCCACTGACTTATGAGTATACAGGTACTTTCTTGACCATTACATGTAGATAATGTCACCAATCGATCCGGCAAGACGGCAGCTGTTTGTGTTTTGGGTTGAGCTGTGCTTGCCAACATTACAGTTTTCTTACAGCGGTTGTAAGAGAGAAATGTTATTACAGAACCAGAGACCTGTGAGTGATGTTGTGGACCTGCTGCTTATAGTAATAAAGCTAACTCAGTCATTCACATTAGTCTTAACGCTCACCGCACATTCACGAAGAAGTCTACTTCCTGAAACTGTGGTTTACATCAATATTTTCTGCATTGATGGAGCGAAAACAAAATGCAAAATATAAGTCTGACAGAGTGGTGTATCAACACTGCTTGACTAAAACTATTGGCGTCCGTTTAATACAATTCTCAGAATTTTATTGGGCTTCAAAGTTGGTATCAGTGTCAAAATGTTCATCTGGTCCACACACACACACACACACACACACACGCACACGCACATAAACACAGTAACTCCAGAGGGACTGTGTGGGTGTGTTTCCGATACCATTTGCTCTGCCTTCCTGTACATCCACCTCCATCATTGTCCTGTATGTGTGTGTGTGTGTGTGTGAGTGCATGTGTGTGTGTGTGTGTGTGTGTGTGTTTGGGGTAGTTTAGGGTCCCTCGATGCTAAGCTGTTGAAGTCCCTGCAGCTGCACCCCAAGCCCATAGATTTACAGGTGCGACTGTGTCTTTCATCAGAGGAAGTCTACTGGCCGGCTGTTCCTCTCTTTTTTCCCTTTTCTTTTTTTTTTTCGGAGGATGTTGTCACAGACTCCATGTAAGAGCCAAGAGCGCTGAATTTAGTGAATAATCAGTATCTTAGTGAGTGAAAGTGCATGAGCTCACTCATATTCAATACAGTGTATCTAGTTCTATGTAGTTTACTCTAAATTCATTTCAGTGACCGCCTTTGCTATGATCCGAGCTTTGTAATTCCAAAACTGACCCCTTTTTGTTAGCATGTGCAAGGTTACCCTATATACTACTACTGTAACCTCAGAGACGAGCATGTTTGTTGCATGTATCTCAGTATAGACCCTGTCAGTTCAACACACAAATACCTGCGCTAATGTCAGTATGTCAACAATGTAAACAGATAGATATTTGATATGTCACAAATATTCACTAACTATTCGAGGCGAACTAAAAAAAGCAGTTAAAGATTATTGATCCTGCATTCACACCTCACTTTAAAGCAATAGAGAATGTGAAAGTGTGGGTATATACAGCACATACATAAATAATTTATATCCTGAATTTATATATTTCTGTAAAGCTGCTTTGTGACAGTGTGACACCCAAATAAAATTGAATTGAATCGAATCGAATCGATCAATCTTTTAAAAAAAATGAATATAATAAAAAAAATATCGGTTAATAATCTTTTTAATGCAACACCATAATATCATTAGCTGTGATAATAGATTAGGTCATTATCAAGATTTTAACATTTGAGTGAATAATAGTGATAACAGTAATAATATAATAAGTGTTATTTTGTGTGAGAATAGACTGATAGGATCGCATCACATTAAATCCAGGAGTCAGAAGTCAGCAATCCTTACAGTAACCTATACAGAAGGGTTTGGTAGTAAATACCACAGCGTCCAAAATGGACGACGCACAAATATATATGACTGCAGATCACTAAGAAGCCACAGGCAAGTGCATGTCACGCTGTTCAAATTCGAAACATTAAGTTAACTGCAAGGACAGTATTTTAAAGTATGATTTAATTTGGCTTTACTGTGAATGGGTTTTGTGTTGCAAAAGCAATTTCACAATTAATCAAACATCGCCTCACACACACAGGTATTAGCATTTAAATAATCTTTTTCTTGTGACTTTATTTGCATCCAAAACCAAATAGATCAGGTTAGAAAATGAAAAAAAAAAAAAACAAATACAGTCATCCAATAAAATTTAATTAAAGTGTATTAAATATATACATAGGTTGGAAGATATATCAAAGGTTGGAAGAGGTATAAAAGTAAAGTGAAGTAAAGTCTTACTGGAAAATATAGGAATATAGGCATTTTATTTAACTAAATGATAGCTAAAGTCATAAAGCTTCAAGTCATTTAACATGTATATTTTTCCATATACAAAATTAATACTTTTTATTATACCATTTACTACTACTACTACTAATAATAATAATAATAATAATAATAATAATTAGAATAATATTCTAAAAATAAAATAATTAATATAATAATATTATAATTCTATTAGTTTATTTTATACCGTTATTAGTTGATAATTATTTATTTCAATGTATTTCTAGTGTTAAATCACTGTTTAATCCCATTTGCTTTGTTTAAAGGCAATCAAAAAGAAGCAGATGCCTCAGGGAACATTTCTAACATTAGCTTCTGTTTCGCTTCTGAAGTGCAGTGTAATAGGCAGAAGGGCAAACATTTTCTTCTACCCTACTGAGAGAGAGAGAGAGAGATTTAATGAGCAGGAAAGCCTACTCAAGCATGTAAAAATTCCACCATTCCGGCCATTATTTCAACGATGAATGAAAGCTAATGGGGAGTGCCAAACACAGCAATGAACAAGGTTTTTTTTTCCCCTCTGAAATGTCCATAACGGTTCAATCAAACAGCTATTACACACATTAGCCTGCTGTACGAAACCTGCAAATGATGAGATAAAAGATTATGACTATCACTGTGTAACCACACTGGGGATGTCGCTCAACACATCTCTCACCTTCTCCCCACATCCAAGCATTTTTAATTAGCCATGCTTTAGAGTGTTCAGTGCTTTCTGCAGTTCTGACACTGGTATAAGGAAATTAGATATTTCTAGTCAAATGCATTTATTGAAGGGATTTGATACCAAATCCGAACTAAGCACAGAAGCCAACACACACACACACACACACACACACACAAAACACACTTTAACTGATGCAAACTTTCAAAGTAAAAAATATTCAATTTTGAACAGCCTATAAATAGTTTGTCACTGGTTTATCATCGTTGATTGGTGGATTATCTTTAGCTAATCGTTGCTGCTGTCTATCCAGTGACATGCATCACTTTTTCATCATCGTTTTTTTCATCATCTTATGACTTTTATTAACCACTTGCCTATGAACGTTTATTTAAGATATTATGAAAAGAAAATCAGTCCTGACTGATCGTCTGTTTCATTTAAAACGTCTCTTAAAATATCCCATAGACTGCAGGGCAGGCAAAATTCCATAAAGAAAAATATACTAAGCTTATCTCTCCATTATTCTCCTGCATCCATTGCAACTTCTTTCTCGACAGTGGATGGAAAAGTTGCCACGAGCACGCCGTCTTTTATCTGTTACGCAGGATGGCACAGCTCTGCCTCTGAACTTGTCGCCATCCTCTAAAGCCTTTTTCCTGGAAAACACAACCCCATGCACCACTTTTCCTCCCTGTAGTGACACCCTGAGGATGGGACGTCACAATTTTCAACACTTCCTCCAGGCCAGGCCTCAGAAGGCGCTTTGCCTTGCGTGTTTTTTAAGAGTTGGATGAGGGAGGTGGGTGAGAAACAAACGGACCGGCTCAGCCGCTTTGATCTTCGTTTCCTGCCTATTATTTACCTCGGTTTCTCACGAACCTTTTTTTTTCCTCATTCTCTTTGCCTGATTACCTCTTGTTTCCCTCACATTTGGCCTGGCAAAGACAATATGTTGCTCTTTAAACGTTTTTGACAGGAAACTATAAAATTTCTGTTGTCACTGCTCCAATGCAGTGAAACCATTATGAGCTCTGGATTTAGGGATTATATGCTTTAAAAAGGAGGAAATACGCAAAAACGACTGAATACTGAGACAAAAAAAAAAAAAAAGATGGAAGCATTGTGTCTGATATTAGGCTTACAAACACTACAATGTATTGTGTTGGTTTAACAACTAATGTGTAATAGAATGATGGCTGTAGATGAAGCATTGTTACAGCAGGAAACTTTTTTTTTTTTTTTTTTTTTTAAAAAGCCAGTATAATTGTGACTCTTCTGCTGTATAATAGTGTAGGTATTAGACTGATCAGTTTTTTTTAATCAATTCTATCAAGTCGTGATAAACTTTAATAGACTTTAAATGTAAGATGTACCATAAGAAAAAATTCTGAGCTTTTGGTTTTTCTCAGGATGTGTATACAAAGTGTGTGATTGTTGAATGTGTGTTTGGTTACAAAGGGTCTTACAACGAATGGAAAATAATTCATAATGCAATATAGACATTGACTTTTTCTAAACATTTATAACAATAATGCCTCCTGAATAAATTATAGCACATTGCTAAGTGTTACTTAAACACATTAGTTTGTCTCAGTGTGTCTAAGACTAAACATTATGCACTATAAAAACTGCGACTTTCTTTAATGCCTTATTAATATGCCTTATAATGCATTATGTTAATAATGCATAATAACATTGCTATAAATTGCAGCAGGTTTAAAAATCCCCTTGCTTAAAATATGTCTCAGTTTACAAATATTATTTTATATTACTTGTGAGTTATTATAATTAGTTTATAATGTCATGTTAGTTAATAATAGATATTCATAAATAAAAGGTGTATATATATATATATATATATATATATATATGTTGATTGATGATATATATATATAATATGATGCTACAGTATATTAAAATTAACTATAAGCAATATAATTAATATAATTATATATTATAATTAATTCCTATAACTCCATACTCTCTAAAAAGTAATTATGGCCTTATGTAGCTTTTACATATTCATATAATGTCCATGTCACTACATTAAATTAAGTTTGTAAATGTTCTTATTGCTATTTACTCAGTTTAACTTAAACCTGCCATAATTTACCTGTTAAGTTGTTATTAAACTTATATGTTTTTACCTTAGTGGAAATTCAGCTCTTAATTCAAATACATTGATTTATGAATACATTTTTTTCAGTGTATCATTTGTATAATTCAGGGGGAAAAAACAGGCAGGTGTCTGCGTGTCTGTAACTAATCATAATGCAAACTGGCACTGTGCTTCACTGAGCTGCTAGCATAATGTGCTCTGTATGGTGTGTATATGTGTCGTGAGGACTAATTATATAATTATAAATATAATTATATAACGCACTGTGTTAAGGAGGCATAATCACATTGACATGGCGTGTATCCTGTTTTCTTATGTGATAAATGTAATTGTAATTAATGCATTATAATATGTTATGAACATGTTCATAGTTCATGATGTCCTTCATAGAAAGTGTTACTATGCTCCATATGAAACATGAAAGAGGTGGGAGGGTAAGGTGCGAGCGGCACGCTGAGCTGAGCTCAGGGAGTGTGTGTGTGTGTGTGTGTGTGTGCGGAGTGTGTGAGGTGGGATGATAAAGGTAAAGGGCAGGCAGTAGCAGGACCTCCAGTGAAGGACCATTAATCTAAGGGTGTGTGTGCCACTGACTGCCTGACCGTTATAGCCACACACAGCCATTGCCTTGACCCTAAAGCAGAAGCACCCCAGCAGATCTGCTGAAAAAGCACCCAGATAAATCAGAAATCGCTTCCCGGAGCGGTACGGGATGATCGGCCAGAGCCAGGAGAAAGCATGTCATTAAAGCGGGTTGCTGCCGAGGGTCACAACGTACATCCATTTAGTTTCTTGCCATTTATTCTAAGTGGACTTTAATACACACTCAGAAGAATTGATTGTTGTTATTCTGTCAGGAGGTGCACAGAGGGTATTGTGAGTAAATTTTTTTGGGTGGGAATGTTTGAATATAATGTTCTTCTCGCAAGGAAAACAACCAGGCTACTAAAACAAGGAATGATCTAAGAAAACAGGGCACATAAAGCAAATCTGTGAATCTCTAGAAAGATATTATTATTCAAAAGCCAGAGACAGATTTTTATGCAAAATGGAGGTTCTACACAGGATTGAAAAACTTAATCCTGACCTTTACCATGTCTAGCAGTTTAGTTTGTTATGTTTGTAACAGTGGCACAGCGATGATGCTAGGGAGTACTAATGTAAAGTAAAAGAAATAATAATGTTACTAAAAAAAAAAAGATAAATATACACAACAATAAGGACAAATACTTATCACAAGACTCACTCATAAGACACAGCGAGTACACCAAACGCTTTTCAATTCAGTTCAACTCAATTTTATTTATACAGCACTTTTAGCAATGGACACTGTCACAAAACAGCTTTTACACAAATCCGGATTTCAAATTTATCCCTAACGAACACATCAGAGGCGACAGTGGCAAGGAAACAATCCCTGAAACGACGTTAGGCGAACAAGCAGCTGCTCGAACAAAAATCATTTATACTAACGGTTTTGTACAAACCAGTAATTAAAACAGTGACCTCATCTTCCAGAGAGCCTAAGCAGAGTTAATACATCACCATGCTGTCCTGCAAATCTATGCTGTTGCTTATCATCAATCAGCAACCCAAATCCACTGATCTTATTTCCTGATCTTATTAGCGTGTTATGCCTATTCCTGCGGAGTGAGTGCTCAGGCTGTTGACTCTGGTCCCTGTCTGCAGATGAAAGGAAAAGGGGGGCACCGGTCATGGCGGGAGAAACGAAGGCTGGCCTTTGCCTGTTTGAAGTAAGCAGTTGGGAGTTTGATGACAGAACAGTCTTTGGGAATTTAAGAGTGGCTTGGAGTGAGCTTTCCCCCCTGGATGACACCTCCAGGAAGGAAGTTTTTCTCCTTCCAAAGGACCTTGCTTTATTTATATTCCACATTTTCATCGAGGGAATCTTTCAAAGGGAGCTGTTTTTTTTTTCTGAACTAACCCTAGTTACCCTTTGCCTTAGAGGGCCACTACTGCTTTACTGCCACTAATGCTGTAGAATGTGGGCAGATATGGATTATTTAAGGTTGTATTTATGCACAGTACTACATCTGAGCATACGCAGACCTCATCTGTATTTAGTGTTTAATGCAATTTGTCAAGCTCTTTTCCATTCGCCATGCTTTCAACTCAACTATGTACATTTCTAGTGTTGTTTATTACCTTGCTGAGAAATCCAGGGCAGCCTGTAATCACCGATCACATTTATCAGCGTCATGGAGAGATGCCAATACTAGCATGACCTGTGGGCATGGACGTCTCAAGCCTGAATCTTCACTACTCACTGAGGATGAAGACCTGATTACAGCTGCAGCTCCCAGTCTTGATGTGCAGACAAGGCTTCCATCTTTATCTATTATTAACTCAGTAAGGTGGGTGATAAATTAGCCAGCCATCAAAAGGGGCCATATCATTTAGAGCTGTATCACTGCAGACAAACAGTGCTGGTGAGTGACCGTTGGCCCCTGGGTGAGACTCTGGCTCCCCATGGACTAGACTGCGAGGCAAATCAAAGACAGGCAAATCAAAGAGGGCGTGTACCTGTTAACCTACCTGTCATTTAAATTAAGTGGTACACTGTTCAAGTGTAGATAACTTACTGCTTTCACCGCAAAGCCACCGATGACGTATTTGCTGTCTCCGAGTGTAATGTTTCTTCGTAGCTTCATCGTTGGTTAAAATGAGTATAAACAACCCAAATCTTAAGTGAAATCAAGCACGTATTATGAATGTGAAATAATATGGATGGAAGCAGTGTTCATTTTGTTGAGAGATAAATTTTTTAAAAAATCACTTTTTTTCATGTTAACATATAGAAAAAATCACCTTTGTTCTCAAAAGCAATGAGAAAATGTAATGCCTTTTGGACTAATGAATAATAACTAAATGAAAATGTCAGAAATGGACGTTTGAAGAGAGGGAAAACTTTTTCCCCATCTTTGTGAACTTACTTACATATTTACTTACGTACAGTAGGTACTTACTGCTTATTAGAAAGGAATGGATCATTAGTGAACTGTTGGTGCGTTGGTGCATTCATCAAATTCAAATTCAAATTCGAATTTTAGTTGTCACATGCATAACCATACACAGTACGACTTGCAGTGAAATGCCTTTCACAACTGTTCCAACATAGGAAAGAAAATCTAGAAAAATATTAAATATAAAGAGAGATATATATGTAAAATGAATATATATATATATATAAAGAAAAATATAAAGAGAAATAATTCACTTAATATATATATGAAGGAGATTTTTAAGAAATACAAAAAAATTCATGATCCCTTCACCATGGGATTAAAAATACACATACACTCACTGACCACTTTACTAGGATCACCTGTACACCTGCTCATTTATAAAATGATCTAATCAGCCAGGCAGATGGCAGCAGCATTATGCATACTATCCTGCAGATACAGGCCAAGAGCTTCAGTTAATGTTCACATCAGACATCAGAATTGGGGAAAAATTGGTTGTTTGTTCCTGACAGGCTGGTTTGTGTATTTCGGAAGCTGCTGATCTCCTGGGATTTTTTTTTTTTCTTCCCCAAAACAGTGTCTAGAGTTTATACAGAATGGTGTGAAAAACATAAAAAAAAAAAACCCACCCAGTAAGTGGCAGTTCTGTGGGCAGTCAGTAAGAGATCAGAGGAGAATGGCCAGCCTGGTTTGCGCTGACTATGATAACTCAAATAATCACTCTTTACAACTGTGGTGAGCAGAAAAGCATGTCAGAATACACAGTAGGCTGAACCTTGAAGCCGATAAGCTGCAACAGCAGAAAACCACAATAGGTTTCATCCGAATTGGTGTTTTGATGCTAGTGTAAAGAGGTGGGTTTTTTTTCTCCATTTTCTCCCCAATGTGAACTTGCCAATTCCCACCCACATGACAGCTACCAACCAGGGAGGATGAAGGCACATGAAGCCAGCATGAAGCGTATGCCATCCCTCCCTCCCAGTTTTGCTCTCGTGGCACCTGGCCACGGACGGCTGTGGCATCGTCGGGATTTGAACTTGCGCTCTCCCAACAATAGGGTGAACATTTTTCTCCACTTGGAAGCCAGAGATTGTTGTCTAGCATTATAGGTGTTCAATTGTGTTGAGAGCTGTGAAGATCGTAACATATGATTTACATCATACCCCTCATGCCCTGTGGATGGGTACATGATCTTATTATTATAATAACTATTTGCTTACACTGAACAACATGTGATTTTTTTTTAATAATGAGGAAAGTTGAGGAAAACAAAGAAGAAGCCAAAAAAAAAAAAAAATCCTGCTCGCTGCAAATTTGGATCGAGAGGAGTGTAAACTTAGCAGCGAAATGCACACATCTACTGTAATCAGCCCTCAGATCTTGACTTGAACTTGAGTTCTGATCTCATGTGCGTCTGTTTTTTTTTTTTTACTTTCGTATCATTTCTTCATTTTCCTTGCTTTCATTTGCTTTATGTTCGTTGTTTTTTACCTGTTACTTTTATCAACTGTTGGTAGTTAATGCTTGTGTATATATTTCTGCTTTGTGTTAGTTTGCTGCTGTTCCTAGTGATTTATGTCTTTATTTTTTTGTATTGTGTGTTAGTTTATTTTCTCAGGCGTCTTTGACGGGTTGCTTTAAGTCGTTGAATCCTGTGTGTACTTTCTTCAGTTGTCTCACTGTGTTTTATTTGTTAAACACTGATGCAATAATGCTGTCTTTTTTTTTCTTATGATATTTCAAAAACACCTGTAGTGTTTTTTCAATGTTATATTTTTAGATTTTAACTGTGTGTAAAATATATATTATAAGTATATATTTATATAGCAATATGTTATATTACTATGTGTTATTTATGTATAGTATGGCATGGCTTACAATGTATTACAATGTATGCTTTTGTCTTGCTTTGATTTTTAGGGGTCCATTCACCTAGTGAAATGTCTGCTGCATTAGCATATGTGTAATTACACTGGACAATCATTTTTAATGTCAATTTGTTTTTTAGATGTTTTTAGAGGTTTAATGTATTAATTACCTGCTTATTCATGGGTAACCTGCTGATTACACAGTAAAGTTCTTCTAAAATATGCCGTCTCTACTTACTTTACTTACTTACTCATGTTGTGATTTACTTCAAGTAAATGAACAAGACAAACAAAGTGGAAGAGAATTCATTATGCATTCATCTGCATTTGGAATTATTGGCAAACGTGAAAAAAAACATATATGCCTATATTATATTTTTGTAAAAAATCTTTAAAATAGTAACTGTAGATCACTGTAGGTTAATTTTTTTGTCAGGTAAACCTAGACTAAAACTAAACATAACCACAAATGACTAAAATATGACCAAAAAAGTTACGCATTTTTGACAAAGGTTTAACACTACACTCAAATTAGCTGCAAAATGAATGCTGTGTGAGAGGTTATACACCACTGTAAGTCATAGTCCTGGAATAGTGCTGAAAGAGGAAAATAAACTGAGAACAAAACATTAAAAGCAGAGGCATTCAGATGATCAGGTCTCCTGCCACCAATTAATTAATTAGGAAATTACGTGACATTTGCGTGGTTCTCTGGAGAAATCAAAGGAAGGAAAATTACTTCGTTTATGTCCTCTCTCTCTCTCTCTCTCTCTCTCGCTCTCTGTGTGTCTCTTGCTCAGTCTCTTCCACTTTGTTTGTCTTGTCATCGCTTGATTAATTTTCTTGAGGTAAATCACAACAGGAGTGTGCATGTGTAAGCTGTCAGTGTGTAGATGTATCTATTCATCACCTCAGGGAGAGTAAGAAAGGGTGTGTGTGTGTGTGTGTGTGTGTGTGTGTGTGTGTCAGAGAGGCCCTTGGGTAATCTTGACGGGTGCGGACACAGGGGAGGCCCAGAGCACCATGTAAACAAGATAGTGATGTCGGATAAGAGAGGCTGATGGTTAATGACAAATGGCTAATAATGCGGGAGGACTGCAGTGAGTGAGGAAGTCTATTGATTATCCTTATTACCCAAAGCATCCGTCTTGAGAGAAGAACAGGGGGTGGGAGAAGGAGGGAGGGAAATTAGCTAGCTCATTCCCAACTGACGGACTGATTGCTTTGGGGGCCCTGAAAGGGACAAATGGATTCATACACATATACATGCACACACACACACACACACGCACGCACACACACACCCACGCACACGCACACCCACGCACACGCACGCACCTATACGCAACTATAATATTTTTATAGCTACTGTTACCTTTATAATTATGTTATAATACACATTTTAATATCATATTTTAATATATATCACAGTAGGTGTTTTGCAAAACATTTTTACTTAATTTTCTCCCAATTGATATATACAGTCCGGAAGTATTTGGACAATGACAGAGTTTTTGTGATTTTGCCTTTATACTCCTGTGAAGCGGCGTCCTATCGGTTTTGTAGCATTTGGCTGAATGTGAGCAGAGAGTATAGCCCTATACACCTCAGAATTCATCTTGCTACTTCTGTCA